>SEYY01010802.1:5000-10000 GCA_009176605.1 Armadillidium nasatum
AGACTTTTTCTAACTTCCAATCCTTCTCCTTATACTGTTAAACTCTTTCCTGCTCTGGGTTCATCCGATCACCTTCTTATCTCCGTATCTTGTTTCTGTCTCTTCAAGTCTTCCGCAAGAACGGCCCCCGCCATCGGCGAGGAGACGTTTCTGGCATTTCGGTGCCACTAACTGGTCTGACTTGCGGTCGTACTTTTCTGATTTTCCATGGAATGATTACTGTTTCCGTGGGAGGGGTCCCTGATTGTGAACATACCAGGTTATCTCTCCAACATGAGGCGTAATTCTATATTCTTTCCCTTCGATAAATTTTACAAACCTTGGTTTAACTCTGCTTGTTCTTTCGCTGGAAGGGAAAGAATATGGAATGACGCCTCCATGCCAGAGAGAATCACCTCAGTTATGCGTTCCGCGCACTCCGAGGGACCCCTCCCACGGAAACAGTAATCATTCCATGGAAAATCAGAAAAGTACGACCGCAAGTCAGACCAGTTAGTGGCACCGAAATGCCAGAAACGTCTCCTCGCCGATGGCGGGGGCCGTTCTTGCGGAAGACTTGAAGAGACAGGACAAGATACGGAATAAGAAGGTGATCGGATGAACCAGAGCAGGAAAGAGTTTAACAGTATAAGGAGAAGGATTGGAAGTTAGAAAAAGGTCTAGAATGTTGGGTTCATCACCAAGACGGTCAGGGATACGGGTAGGGAGTTGCACCAACTGCTCAAGGTTGTTCTGGATAGAAAATTGGAAGGCGAGTTCACCAGCTGGATTTTGGGAACTAGATGAAAGCCATTGGCGGTGGTGAACATTGAAATCACCTAATATGATGATTTCAGAGAAAGGAGAAGAAGAAAGAATGTGTTCTTTTTTGGAGTTAAGATAGTCGAAGAATTTTGGATAGTCTGTAGAGTTAGGAGATAAGTAGACAGAACAGATAAATTTAGTTGTAGAGTTGCAAGAAAGTTTAAGCCATAAGGTAGAGAATTCAGAAGACTCCAAATTAGAGACACGAGAACAAACAACATCGTTGCGCACATAAGCGCAACATCCGCCTTTGGATGAAAATTGAGAATAGAGACAGTAGGAGGAAACAGAGTAGGGCTTGCTGTCAGAGCACTCAGACACCTGAGTTTCGGTTAAGAATAGGAAATGAGGTCTAGAAGAAGAGAGGTGGTGTTCGACAAAGAAGGAAATTAGTAAAGAGACCACGAATGTTGCAGAAGTTTATGAAAAAAGAAAGATCGTGCACCAGGGCAAGTCGGCATAGAGGTCTTGGTGGCACCAACCCCATCACCGGAGGCCACCAACTCCCAAGTGGTGATGGGGGAAGGAGTGGATGAGGGGCATTCTTTGGATGCCGCCCCTCGTAGCATCTCCGAGGCAGTTCTTCGCTTCGCCATTTTTTTTTCTTGCATATTAAAGGTAATGTAGGAGTAAGCGCTTGTAAATTTGTGGAACGTGAGAAGGGAGTTGGGGGAAGGAGAAGTGGGAGCATAGACACTCCCATGTGGGACGAGGGTACACTAGAGACCCTCTGAGAAGGTGAAACGCGAAAAGGAGCGAACCAAAGGGCAACGGAGGGAAAGGGGAAGGTCTAGCCCACCCTATCACTCCGCGGTTAAGCCCAGTGGGGGGTACTTTCATCGCTTCGGATGGCGCTACATCCTCCCCCTATAAAAATATATATATACTATATATTATATATATATATATATATATATATATATATATATATATATATTATATATATATATATATATATATATATATATATATATATATATATATATATAATCCAAAAGCAAGTTTCTGACGTACATCGATAATATCTTGGTGATATTGACAGTTAATCAGAAATGAATAATTTCATATTGCTTTATATAATTTCCTAATGTATTCAATTTAAAATTTTATTATATATATATATATAATATATATAATATATATATATATATATATATATATATATATATATATATATATATATATATATATATATATATATATATATATATATATATATATAGTCGATCGAGCACTCGTTATGGCAAACGAGAGGTCCAGGGTTCGAGGCCTGGCCGGAGCGAGAAATGACTCAGTCGTAAACGAGTACATCAGTGGAATGCCCTTGCCACTGATGGGAATAATCTCCGGCATCCGCGATAGGCCTGGCCCAGCCAGCGGAATCCGCCGTGGTCCCGTGAAACCCTAGGATCTTCCTCGAAAGATCCCACTGACAAGACGATAGTCCTTCCTGGGGGATGAAGATTATTTATTATTTTTATTATATTTAAGCAGTGTTTGCTTTGCATTATAAGTTTAAATGTGAACCAAGCTTTGCAACAATATAAAGAAAATTCTTTTAGAAATTTCATAGTCTAAATGATAATTTTTGCAGTGTGTTTCAATAATAGTTATTAATTTAAAATGCTTCAACAAATTAAGAAGTAAATTAAAATTAAAATTTTTAAAAATACAGTTTCTTCTAAATTAAAGTATGCCCACTGTAAAAATCTTAAACGACTTAAATCTTGAACTTAGTTAAATTTTGTTTTCAGCAGAAGAAAATCGATGCATCGAAAAAATATCGATTTATCAATAGCAAAAATTGAATATCGACAGTTCGTAGAACTTGTATATATATATATATGTATATATATATATATATATATATATATATATATATATATATATATATTATATATATATATATATATATATATATATATATATATATATATATATTATATATATAGGTAGATTGTCTCTGAGTTTCGATATTTTTTTATATCGATATTTTTTAATGTCGATATTTTATTTTAATCGATATTTTCATACCTATAATTAGCCCTAGGCTACTATGTCGTGCAAACGTTCTTGTGTACGTTAGGTCTTTTTACGGCAAATTCTTGAGTAGGTTAGGCCTCTTTTTTATGGCAATTTCGGTAGTTCAGGTTATGATAAGTCGAATTAGGTTCTGCTAGAAAAGTAAGTAATAATAATTGTGTGTATGTCTAGTAATAGTACCTCTGGCAACTCTCTTGTTTACGATAGGCTTCTCCGATATTTTCGATTTTCGATATTTTTTAACAATCGAAACTCAGAAACAATCTCCACCTTTACCATATATATATATATATATATATATATATATATATATATATATATATATATATATATATATATATATATATATATATATATATATATATATATATATATATAATATATATATATATATATATATATATATATATATATATATATATATATATATATATATATATATATATATATATATATATATATATATAATATATATATATATATATATATATATATATATATATATATATATATATTTTGTTAAGCAGATTTCCAATCCTTCGATTCACACATTTCGATAATTAATTATTTCTTCAAAATCAATCGATAATTATTTTTTGAGAATTAATTTTTTAGATTTATTACTTGTCAGTTATCGGTAAGATTTTGTTCTGTTAATAAGAGTGTTTCCGTAAATAAATTAAATATTTAAATTCAATTTGTTAGACAGTATTTTAAGCTAATAATTGTAATTACTGAAATACTTTGTAAAAATCTTTAATTTTGGAAAAAACATAAGAAAATTAAATATTTTTTTCTCTACAACAGCAAACCTTGGCATATATTTCAAGTCAGTTTCTATTATACATACTGCTGCACTGCAAATATGCATTTAAGTTACTAAAATGCGTTATATATAATATATATATTTTTTTTAAATTAAGTAGTAACGTAAGTGTTAGTTATTGATTGGTTTAACTTTTACCGTAGAATTATCAATTTGAATGCTTTACCATTAGAAAATCGGAGTAAAGTACAAAATTTATGAAGTCGATGGGTCATTATTTGGAAAATAAGATCTTATGAGGGCAGTAATGTTGAGGTAAGTTAGGTTAGCTCTGGATGGATTAGATTAGGTCAAGATAGGTTCCCAAAGTTTCAATGGAAAAAGTATTAACGAGTATCTCACTAATATCTTCAAACTCACTCGTCATTTTCCTACTGTATCCAAACAAAAAATATACTTAAGCCTTCCGTATATAGGATCACTTGCATTTCAACTTAATATAAATATTCTTACTATAATTGAAGCTACATTCACGCAATACCAGTTCATTCTTATAAATTTCAACTCTCTCTCAATTCATATTTTCTTCAGACACAAGGAATCTCACCCAATGCTTCTCAGATCCTCATTAATTTATTTATAAAGTGTGACAACTGTAATGAGGCGTATGTAGGTCAAACTGGTTTACAATTAAAAGTGAGGATTGATAAGCATAGAAGAGTTTCTTTTAGAACAGACTTTCCTTTTTGCTTTCCTGAACACTCTGCCACAAAAGATCATGGAGATACCCACCCTTTTCTTCTTCTAATTTCTCTATTCTTCAACGTACAGCTTCCCTTCTTTGCTTTTAGGATTTTGAAGTTTTATATATAAAACTCATTGCCCATACTTATAATGATTTAGCTTCTTCTATTGTCCTTTTCCCTCAAAAATGAAGTCCCTTTTCCCCAAATAGTTCAGCTTTTTTTTCATTTGTTATTTCAATATTAATATTATTGTAATTATTAATATTATTTTAAATATTTCAATTTTGATTGTATTTTAAAATAGATATTTGTAAAATTTAGTAAAACCGCAATTGATTGTGATAGTGTTTTCTTCTTTAGACCTTGTTGCCATTCATAACTTACGTTTCATCACTCATTGTGCTTTACCTGTAACAATATTTGTTTAAATCGAATTATCTATTTCTCTTGGGTTGTTATTTGGGGTAGTGACGTCATAATCCGTAAATTATAACCGTTGGGAGAAAAAGGGGCTTACTTATTTATTTCGGGAATTACCTGAATTATTTCATTCGTCTTTTTCGTTGTTTAAAATCGCGTCGTTCACTTATGTGACTTCAGAACAAGGTAAGCTTGATATTATTCATTCATTGTATTTCTTT
>SEYY01010802.1:15000-50000 GCA_009176605.1 Armadillidium nasatum
CGGCTACCTTTTTTCGATCGGATCGGCTGAACAAATGCACGCTTCCAGCATAGAGGAAAAGTATTAGTATTAAGGCATAGAGAGTAGAGCTGAACGAGGACAGGGCCAACTCGGAAGCACACTCCCTCAGAACACGAGGGGGAATGCCATCCGGGCCACTGGCCTTCCTGACGTTCATAGATTTCAGGATCCCATGCACCCGATCATGAATAATTATAGGTAGAGGCATGGGACACCTGAGAGGAGAAGGAGTAGGAGGAGGGATGCCAGAATCGAGCAGGGTGGAATTAGATGAAAAAAGGAGGCCGAAAAGATTAGCCTTTTCAGAAGGAGTATTAGCTACAGAACCATCAGAGCGAATAAGAGGAGGAAAGGCAGATTTACAGAAGTTATTAGAGATATTTTTGACAAGAGGCCAGAAATTTTTATCAGTAGGAGAGCCATGGAGGTCAGCGCACTTCCTTTTAATGAAAGTACGCTTAGTCCGTCGAAGAACATCCCTGCAACGATTCCGAGCTGAATGAAAATTAGCAAGAGTGATAGGAGAAGGAGAGTTTTTCCATTCACGATAAGCATTGTCTCTCTCCCGAAGGGCAAGAGAACAATTGCCATCGAACCAAGGATTTTGAGGAGAAAAATATATATATATATATATATATATATATATATATATATATATATATATATATATATATATATATATATATATATATATATATATATATATATATATATATATATATAATAATCAAATGGGTATCGATATAAATATCGATACTTTATCGAAATTTTTCTGGTATAAGATTGAATTGATATTTTTTTTCCATTATGCGAATCATAGAAGGGAGTTTCAAGGTTGTTCGGCATGCATTACTTCAAAAGTCTATTTCTAGGGAACCTTTTGGAATTATGAAAATCTAATTACACATTTTGAATTAGAAATGATGTTACCAAATAAGTACTGATTTTTTTTTCAATTTTTTTGTAAAATGTTTTACCCCCAAAAGTTGAAGTCGTTGTTCTTTGTCCATTTTTAAGAATATTTTGATTTTCCTTATGTCAGTAACCATTTGGAATTATGAAAAACTATGAATTATCACTGGTCTGCGTCCAAAATGTTCCTGGGGGTTTTATAGGTGGTTGTTAATGAAATTTGTCTCCTAAATCCAAATCAAGCATTCATATTGCTCAATCAGGTCTAGTTTTTAAGATACAGACCGAGCTCCCTAGATGGCGTTAGAGAGCTCAGTCTCTAGCTGACCGCTGGCGCGAGTAGTTGTGTGTTGCTTGCTCACTCTCCAACTAAGTGTTCTTACCTTAATCCATGACTTTTCTCATCTATGAGCAGTGTAACCACTTGCGTTCCCCAAGGGTCTATTTTGGGACCATTATTATTCACCCTATATACGAACAATTTATTCAACTCACACGACTCTTTTTCTGTCTCTTTTGCTGACTATATATTGATATTAATAAACGATAAAAATCCTGAGACACTCTCACAGAAAGGTGTACTTCCTTGGATAATTTCTAATAAACTTTCATTAAATGTACAAAAAACATCATGTCTTATTGTTAGCAATAAAAATATAAAAGAAGACTCTAAAATTAACTTTAACGAAGCGGAATTACAAAGAGTTTCAAATGCAAAAATACTGGGAGTAATATTTGATGACAAATTAACATTTGAAGACCATATAAATTAAACTAGTAAATAAATTAGCGAAATCTATGTTTATATTAGTCAGACTAGCTAAATTCTTCCCCTTATAAATTTAAAAAAAATATATATATTACGCACATGTGCACTTAGTTTTTTTACTGCCTGCCAATCTACGGTGTTGCTAGAAACTCTGTTATCAACTCAATTATTATTATGCAAAAACGCTTCATCCTTTTACTAAGTGCTAGCCTTCTCTATGACCATACCCAATCATTGTTTAAAAAACTTAAAATCTTTCAGTTTCACCACTTATTAAACCTTTCTCTCCTAAAAGAACAAAAAAAAAATTAATAATAATAAACAATAACGCCTGCAATTTCTTAATAACTAGCTTCCGTAACAATCAAGTTCGAAGAGATATTAATCTGCGAAATAACTTACATATAAAGCCTCCATTCTACGGATTAGAAAAAGCCAGAAAAGCTGTTACTTTTAAGTCCGCAAAGCTTTTTAATGATCAACCAATTGATATAAAAAATAAAAACTCCTTGAAAGCTTTTATGCACAATATCAAAATGTATTATCTTAACCAGTACTAATTTTCTTTGTTTCGCTTATTATTAGTTATTACTAGTATTATTATTATTATTATTATTATTATTATCACTATTATTATTATATTATTATTATTATTATTATTATTATTATTATTATTGCCATATTGCTATTATTGTTATTATTGTAATTTATTATTATTATTATTGTAATTATTATTATGATTATTATTATTATTGTTATTATTATTATTATTATTATTATTATTATTATTATTATAATCTCTAATATTATTACTTCTACCATTTGTTATTCATTTTATTCCGCTTTTCCTTCTTCGTTAATGTGGCTACTATACTTATTCCACATCTGGCCTCAAATTTTAAAATAATTTTTTTCCTTTTCTGTGAGAAATTGGCAACTCCAAAACACACACATACTGTGGTTAACCAGAAGGATAAGCCCTATGGAAACATCGTGGTTATTACTTTGGGCATTTTATCACCCTTTCAATAAATGTTTTTGTAGCTATTATTATTATTATTATTATTATTATTATTATTATTATTATTATTATTATTGTTATTATTATTATTATTATTATTATTATTATTATTACGTTTATTATTATTTATATTATTATTATTATTATCATTATTTTATTTTATTTTTTTTATTTATTATTATTATTATTATTATAATATTACTGATATTATTGTATTTTAAATATTATTATTAATATTTTTATTATTATTATGCTGTTTTGGTTACTTCTGTAATGCACGTGATATTACACTCTAGCAGCAACATTGTTTCGTAATTATTACTAACACTACAGCAAATGATATTATGCTATACTTTTTGTTTTATTATTACTATTATCATCAATCTTTATTATTTTATTATCGATATTATTATTATTATTATTATTATTATTATTATTATTATTATTATGCTTGGTATTGTCTTTACTTTTATTATTGATAATTCTATTAATACTTTTAAATTATTGCTGTAATTGAAGTTAGCTTTGGAATCAGACTTATATGCCTTATTACTGTTGCTATTATAATTTTTATTATTATTACCATCGCTATTACTATCATTATTATAGTTATTAACATTATTAGTACTTCCTTGCCATAATTATTATGATTATTATTATATTATTACGATCATTATTATATTTGTGAATATCTTCAGCCTCTTCCTGTCATTATTATTATTATTATAATTATTATTATTATTATCCATATTATCCATATTATTATTATTATTGCTATTAATACTATTATTATTATTATTATTATTGATTCAACTACCAACTCTATAATACTATTACTATTATTATTGTTATTATGATTATATTTATTATTATTATTATTATTATTATTATTATTATTATTATTATTATTATTAGTTTTTATTATTATTATCATTAATATTACTTCCAACTTTTGCGACAATACTTAGCAAGGTTGACATACTTTTGTTAGAATTAGTATTATTTTTCTATTTTCACTATTATTAATTTTATAAGATATTTGTATTTTAATTAGTATTATCTTTATCACTCAATTTGTTATATGCACTATTTAAGTATTTACTTTTTAATAATAAAATTAAAAAATTTATTTAACTACTAAACTTTGGGACTCAATGGAAACCAATGTGTATCTCCTTAGAAGTCCCTTTTCAGAGAACTCTACAGTTACTTCATTACTATAATTATTAGTATAGTTAGTAGTATATGACCTACTAAATATTGTAAATTATAATGTACGTTCACTGAATAAAGAATTTATGATTATGATGGTAATTTAACACATTTATCCTGTTTTCTACTATTCTCAATCTTCTCTCCTCGCTTCTTGTTGTGTTATATATATATATATATATATATATATATATATATATATATATATATATATATATATATATATATATATATATATATATATATATATATATATATATAATATATATATATATATATATTATATATATATATATTATATATATTTCTTACCTCTCTTACCAATATCTTGTAAGTGAAAGCACTTGTTAGACGTCCCGTACGAAACTCCTCCACCGCCGTCAATCTTCTTACATCCTGGTTTCTTTCACCTCCTCCATACTTTCTCCTCTCCCTCGACTGCCACCCTGACGTTACCTCTTCACCTGAATTTTGTTCTGCCCACTCCTCTTTCTCCCATCGATATCCACTTATAGTACTTCTCCTCATACTTTCCATCATTAATATTTTCATATGTCTTAACTATCATAGTTGCCACTTCTCTGAAAGTCAATATGTTCTCCACTCTCTCCATCTTTCTTACATCATCGTTTCGTATTCTATCCAGTCTCATCACTCCCACAATCTTTCTCATCACCCATCTAACTCGCATGTATTATAATTTTGACTCTGGTGTTAAGAGCCATCCCTTCATATTCATAAGCGCTTATTGGTCTTAGAACACTTGTATGTATTTTTGTTTTACCTCCCGTGAAATGTGCCGAACTCTAAGCATCGGGAATAGCTAGAACAGCACTCCGCTGATTTTACCAATTTTATTATTTAACTTCAGAATCATATTATACCGTGTTCCAAAGCACATTCCAAGATATTTAAAATGGTCTACTTGTTTTAGTCCACCATCTCCCAACACAATACCCAGCTCTTCCTATTCTTTACCTACAAACATAACTTCCGTCTTCTCCATATATATATATATATTATATATATATATATAATATATATATATATATATATATATATATATATATATATATATATATATATATATATATATATATATATTATAGATTTTAAAATCTGCTATAACTCTCACAGACTATTTTCTTATACAAAATTAATGTCTGCTATTGGACTCGAACCAGCAAACTTTAAGATGGCAAGTTTGCGCGTTGACCACTAGAGCTATGGCGGTTCAAAAGGAAATCGCATTGGAACTTACTCATGCTCTACAGCCATGACCTCGTTGTCCTTTGATGGAGTTGCGGTCGAGGGAGTCCTTTGTAATTGACGTCATGACTGTAGATTATTTGCAAGTTCCAATGCAATTTTCATTAGAACCCCCATATCCTAGTGGTTATCGCGCAAGACTTACCATCTTTAAGGTTGCTGGTTCGAGTCCAATAGTAGACATTAATTTTCGATATGAAAATAGTTTGTGAAAGTTATAGCAGACTTTAAAATCTATTATATAACTGTCTGCGAGTGATGGATTCGACCTTTGACCTCGCCCTTTGCTTGAGTTGGGGTTGTGAGAGTTTTTTGGGACTGATATCATGATTGTAGATCATGGAGTTGAAGTTCCACTGCGATTTCCTTTTTGCACAGCCATAGCGTAGTGGTCAGCGCGCAAGACTTACTATCTTAAAGGTTGCTGGTTCGAGTCCAATAGAAGACATTAATTTTCTATATATATATATATATATATATATATATATATATATATATATATATATATATATATATATATATATATATATATATATATATATATATATATATATATATATATATATATATATATCCTCTGGTAGACAAAGGTCACCAGAGTTGGGGGAATATCAAAATCAGAGTCCAGTTAAAGGCCAACATGTCTCGGTACACGGCTTTTAAAAATGTGCAAGTTAAATGAAATTGAAAAGTAGGTTAAGGGAGTTTGTTCCAGGCTTTTAAAGCCTAGACTCAGCATTTTCAAGGATAGTTGTATGAGTTGAACCACACTATTAATATTATTATTATAATTGAAAAGAAGGCTTTCTTAGAAAAAGAAGCAATGTGATCTTTCCAAGAAAGATCACGATAAAAAGATACGCAGAGAATATTAAAGACAGATGAAGGTTTGCTCTGTGTTTCCGAATATAATAGTTGTTTGGAAGGTTGTGTCTAGTAGAGAGATGTAGTCATTGAGTTTTTGAAGCATTGAAAACTGACATATTTTTCCTTTTTCCCAACATGAAATTTCTTTTTTTTTTTAAATGCAACTCACCCTCAATGTATAACATATGGAGGACCTCACAACACTGAAATAGCAGAGATCAAAGGTTAGTTGTTCCAAGGCCACCCGCCTATCGTCAACTAACTGCTGTTGAGAGAGGTGACTTTCAAATTGAAAGAAGTAATGGTGGTGGAATCATCGGCATAGAAGTTGATAGGTGATGAAGTGATAGAGAGAAGGTCATTAATGAAAAACTGAAAAATAATTGGAGATAGGACACATCCCTGAAAAATACCTTTATAATAAATTTAAAAGAAGAACGATGCCGTCTACAACGACTCCTATAGAACAACCGGAAAGGAAATTAGAGAGAGGACCAGAGGGTGAAGGATAGATTCCGAAGGAGGGTAGTTTAGAAATTAAGCTTTGTGCTATCGAGGCCTTTCAATATGTCTGGCGCAATAGCGAAAGATTCACCGAAATACCAAAGAGTAGAGAATCAAGAGTCAGAAAGAAGGGAAAGATCACCAGAAAAGCGTTCTTTCCGAAAACATACTGGTGATCAGAGATAAGATTACAATAATTGAGATGTTTACAAATCTTAAGGACAGATTCGAAATTTTAGAAAGTACAGAGGTAAAAGAAATGGGACGATATTTAGAGGGCTGACAAGGGTTCTTCTTTTTCGCTACAAGCTGAATGAGAACACGCTTCTAAAAAGAAGGAAGGTTAAAGTAGAAAGACAATGACGAAATAGTTACCAAGGCAGGATGCAATCTCGGTCGGAACCACAAGTTTTGAGAACTGCAGAATAGATATCATCAGAAGAACAAACTTTCATAGGCTTAAGTTAAGATACTACCTAGATATTTTTTTATATCAAAGGTAATTCTTGAGGAGATAAAGAAATCACGGTTCAGGCTCTGGTTCACTCCTTCACTGAAACGTTGGCAACGCAACATACAGCTCGTCTTATAACGTAGAAGGAAAAGCTGCTTTAGGCGATGAAAAGGTTGTCCTAAGTAGAAGGAAATATTCAAGCTTCAAACAACGAAAAAGCCTAGAGCTGAAGTAATTGATTTGAGATTCCTATCATCAACGAAGGTAGGCACGGAGGCAAATTCCGTCAACATTCTACAAAATGACCTGGTGGGTAATGAAACTCTGGCATATTTACAATAACAACCCAACAGATAAGATTAATGGTAACCCCAGAGTTCTACAATGACATCTACAAGATAATTGGTGAACCCTGGCTTCGGATGCTTCACAAAATAAATGATGACCCCTGGCTTTAAACACCCAACAAAAATGACTTCAAAATGTAAAATAGCAGAAGAAATAATAGTTTCAATTTCAAGCTTCCAATTAAACATCAATTTCAGAAAGCTGCAATTTTTCATTTCTTTTTTTTTTTAAATGCAGCTCAACCTCAACGTATAACATATGGAGGACCTCACAACACTGCTGCTATATGTGGATGGATAACCTTGGAAGGGTGAAGAATCACTGACATATAGTTGGCAAGCAAATATAATTGTTGTAGTCGGAAATATGTAAGCTTCCAACAAAGAAAAATACTTCAGCTGAAATAAATGTGATTTGGGATTCTTGCCGTCAACGAAACTAGACACAGAGTCAAATTCCATCGAAACTCTACCAAATAATTTGGTGGAAAGACAAACCCTAATCTATCTACAAAGACTCTACCATATATATATATATATATATATATATATATATATATATATATATATATATATATATATATATATATATATATATATATATATATATATATATATATATATATATATATATATATATATTATATATATATATATTTCTGCTATCTCTCTGTATTCTAATACGGAAGTATGTAAAATAGGGGAAAGTAAATCATGAGAACTCTCCGATGAAAAACTGAGAAATCTGAAAATTATAAACAAACTCCGTAAAAGTTATAAAAATTTAGTAGAAAAAGTTTTTGTTAAAAGATCGAAGTTTGACCAGACTTTAAAAATAATACAAAACCTTAAAATTAGAATATTGAATTTTATACTGAAGAAATTTTTCTTCTCATTCTTCTTCAGTTTAACTACTTGTAAAAGTGTTTGTTAGCTACGAAACCCTCTACTCCATCTCTTGCTTTTTCTCTGGATAGCTCAGACCTTTGCTTTTTTTTTTTTAATTAAAGTTCACATCTCACGGGCATTGCCCTATTCGAGGAGAGGAACTTTCTAGGTAGTATATACCTAGGATCCCGAAGTGGGATCGAACCGGCGCCCTCAAGCACGTGAGTCAATCACCCTACCGTTCGAGCCACGTGCTGTGACTATGTCAAGGCTCCAGGTCCTCTGAGCTGAAAGAAAATTAACTATATCTCAGCTCAAGCTCGGACCCCTGGAGTCAGTTCCAGGACTCCAAAGCCATAGCCGACCCAACCCTTGTTTGTAGTAACTCTATGATAAGAATTTGAAATCAATTTACAGAGAACCATTATCTCTTTGTGAACTCTTGGAAAAAGAGAATTGGACCTAGATAGAAGATGTTCATTCCATCAACATCTATTTCTGCATAAAATCGAATGGACGAGTGGGTGGATGCAGGCGGGGGCTATCTATTGACTTTGCCAATGTCCGTGGCCTTCGATCTAATCTCGCGTCTGTTGAACACCACCTCAATACCTCTCGTCCTAACCTTTTACTCCTGTCTGAGACCCAGCTGGACAGGGATTCTTTCTCTAGCAATCTTAATGTCTCTAACTACAACTTTTTTCATAATTTCCGTCCAAATGGTGGAGTCTGTTCCTATATTAACATAAACACTCCTCGTGTTCTGAGGGAGTGTGCTTCCGAGTTAGCGCCTGTCCTCGTTCAGCTCTACTCTCTATGCTTTAATACTACTAATACTTTTCCTCAATACTGGAAGCGTGCATTTGTTCAGCCGATCCCGAAAAAAGGTAGTCGTTCTGACCCTTCTAACTATCGACCTATAGCTCTCACTTGTGTTCTGTCTAAAATTTTTGAAACTCTCCTCAACTCTCATTTCCTGGAACATTTGGAGTCTCATTCTCTTCGTTCAGATCACCAGTATGGCTTTCGACGCTCGAGGTCAACTGGTGACATACTCTCCTATCTTATTGATCTATGGTCTTCTGCCCTTAGGGACTTCGGGGAGTCTTGTGTGGTGGCGCTTGACATATCCAAGGCTTTTGACCGGGTATGGCATGCGTCGCTGCTCTCCAAGCTCCCTTCCTTTGGGTTTCCTCCTTCTCTTTGCTCACTCTTGTCTAGTTTTCTCTCAGATCGTTCCATTTCGGCTCTTGTAGATGGAGCGACCTCTTCCTCCTTTTCTGCCAACTGTGGTGCTCCTCAGGGTTCCGTTTTATCTCCAACTTTATTCCTACTTTTCATTAACGATCTCCTCAACTGCACTTCTAACTCTGTTAACTCTTATGCTGATGACTCAACTCTACATTCTTCTACTCATTTCAAATCTGCTCCCTCTTTTGCTTCTAGACTTGCTTCTCGTCTTCAACTTTCCTATTCCATTCTTGCCGATCTGGATGGGATTTCCCGGTGGGGTCATAGCAACCTTGTAAAATTCAACTCTTTAAAAACTCAACTTCTTCACATCTCCCTCTCAAAAACACCTCCTAACTTTCCTATCCTCTTCGATGGCTCTCCCGTCTCACCTGTTAATATTATTAACATTCTTGGTCTAAACATAAACAACAAATTGTCTTGGAAACCACATATCACAATGGTTACTAAAGCGGCCTCTAAGAAGCTGGGAATCCTGTTCAGATTGCGAGAATTTTTTTCTTCTGAGCAGTTACTCCAAATATATAAGGGTCTTATTCGTCCTTGTATGGAGTACTGTTCTCACATTTGGGGGGGCTCCGGCTCCTCCTCTCTTCTGGATAGGGTTGAGTCAAAAGCTAAGAGATTAATAAACTGTCCCCTACTTTCAAACTCACTTGACCCTCTGTCTCTGCGACGTGACGTTGTTGCGCTATCTCTTTTCTACAGGTACTACAATGGCAGGTGCTCGAGGGAATTGGCCTCTCGCATTCCTCCACCGTTGCGTCGTCCTCGTTGCAGAAGGGGTGCCCTGCTTTCACACCAATTTTGTGTGGATGTAGGAAATCCCGGGGTAGCCCGTTGTGGTACCTCATTCATTCCAGCCACCTCTGTTCTGTGGAACTCTTTACCATCATCTATTTTTCCTCCTGTATTTAATCTTAACTCTTCAAGGCTTCCGTCTGCGCCCACCTGAGGGCTGTGCGTTAGGTATGTGTGTGTGTGTGTGTGTTTGAATGAGCTTTGTGCATGTGTGTGTGCCCCCTCCTTGAAAAGGGCTCTGCCCGTAAAGTGGTGGCGTTCTGTAAAAAAAAAAAAATATATTAAATGAAGAATAATATAGTAGTTAAAAAAATAAATAAGGGTACGTTATTCTGGCCCATTTTTCATTGTAACATCTGCTAATGACTTTTGAGTTTGTGAATGATACCAGTGCCAGGCTTCAAAACTGCACCGGAACACTAAATCTACTGTGGAACCGTCAGAAATAATTTCGGTCCACATTTATATATTGTTGGTTCCTTTTCCTTTTGTTTCTTCCTTTGGCAACCCTTGTACTGTTTATCACTACTAATTCGCTTGCATAAATCTTGATTTGAAATGGATGTCCGTTTCCTGTACTTCTTTAAAGTTAATTTCTATGGATTCTGCGTCACCACCCGTTGTCTTCTTCATCAGCCCCTTTGGATTTACCTAAGATACTTTCTGTAGCCCTGAGAAGTAGGAGGCCCAGTTTGAAGGTATCCTTTGCAGCGAATCCTTTCCATAAATATTTTACGGAGTCTCGCACTGACGTTTAAGTTAATATATAGAGATTTTGGCCCCAACACTGTAGTTAAAAGGCACTAAAAGGAGCCAGTCCATTCGCACAGCTTAAGAGATATATTGATTCTACTATTGTCTTTGTGAATGCACATATAATTTTTACTCGTGGCTCTTTGAAAGCTAAATCATAGCACATGTGTCTCTATTTATCTCTGAAACCTATTCTAAATTGTGACTAACATTTTCAATTTTACGTCATATTTCATTCTTTATTCATAATATCTTGTATGGTGTTGAATGCTTCATATAACTTCTGCCCTTGGCAACTAATAAGTTTGCCAATACTGTATATATATATATATATATATATATATATATATATATATATATATATATATATATATATATATATATATATATATATATATATATATATATATATATATATATATATATATATATATATATATATATATATATATATATTATATATATGTGGTAAGGATAGCGACTTCCGCGGGTGTCAGATTTAAAAATCTGGCAACCTAAGCCAAACGGGTTTTTGATTTGCCATGCAAATCACTCAGCTCAAATTGACCTCACGCTCTTTTCTGATACCATTTTGGGGGGTTCAACCCATTGAAATTGGCCTCAAGTCTGGGGAAGGGACCCCCGCGGGGGGCCCCGTGAACCCTCCAAAAATTGTATCAGGAAGTTGCCTGAGTTTGCAAAATCTCTGCGTTCACCTCACTTTCTTTCCTGACCGTTTTCATTGCAGTTCAGTCCACCTGAAATTTGTTTCGATCTTGGGGGTCTGGGGGTCCGTGGGCCCGCGTGGGTCCGTGGGCCCGCGTGGGTCCGTGAACCGACAAAGAAAATGTCAGGAAGGTCCCTGAGAATGCAGGATTGCACGCAAATGCAGAAAAGACCGTTAGGGACAGTTTGCCAGATTTTTCGAATCTGACACCCGCTGAAGTCGCTATCCTTACTACTTATATATATATATATATATATATATATATATATATATATATATATATATATATATATATATATATATATATATATATATATATATATATATATATATATATATATATATATATCGCTAATAGGTATAAAAAAAATTTATAGTACAGTAAAAATATTTTACCGGTAGAAACTTCAAAATTTCGATGAAAAACTTTCCTTAACTTAGGGAAATAGTTCTCCGTAACAATCTCTTTAAATTTTGCCTTTGGGAACTTTATGCATTAAAACATTAAAGTAAATGGCACATGAAAATGAGGTTCTATCATATTTCAAATATATATATATATATATATATATATATATATATATATATATATATATATATATATATATATATATATATATATATATATATATATATATATATATATATATATATATATATATATATATATATATATATATAGTGATGGCATCCGCATCCGCAACGGAACATCCGCACAAAAATCAACATCCGCATCCGCATCCGCATTTTCGAAAATTCAACATCCGCATCCGCACTTTCAAAAATTCAACATCCGCATCCGCATCCGCACTTTCAAAAATTCGACATCCGCATCCGCATCCGCATCCGCAAATTAGAAAATATGACATCCGATCCATCACTAATATATAATATATATATATATATATATATATATATATATATATATATATATATATATATATATATATATATATATATATATATATATATATATATATATATATATATATATATATATATATATATATATATGCGAATTGTAGATCAAGAGTGAGGGTGAAGAGAGAACTATCGGATTGGTTTATCATAGGAGTGGGATTGAGATAGAGGTTTGTAATATCTCCATGTTATTTAATCTATTGATGAATGGTTTACTTAGAAAAATGGAGAGAGAAAGGAAGAGTATTACGTTGAGAAATATGGAGGGTGAATGTGAAGTGAATGTTTTACTCTTTGCAGATGATGCGGCATGTGTTGGTGGCAGAATCTGGAAAAAAGATGAGAATACTTGTGAGAGAGTTTGAAGGGAAATGTGCAAACACGAGATTGAAATTCAATCCAGCGAAGAATAAAGTTATGAAGGATTGGAGGTGGGGATGAGGAAATGTGGAGGGAGTAATTGGTTTGTAGAAGTGTGAGAATGGAAACTTGAGGAGATGAATGAATTCAAATATCTAGTAATATTGGGTGGAAGGTAAGGGTGGGACGGAAAAAGGAATAAAGAACAGAGTGGTAGAAGGAATGAAAGTATTGGGGGGCCTAAGAAAAGTATGGAAGAAAGGAAAAATTTCGAAAGAAATGAAGATAAGAATGTTTGAATGTATGTGTTCACCTTCTGTATTGTATGTGTGTGAAACAAAGAAGATAAGTGCTCGGTCGAGAAAAAGTTTCAATGTCATTGAGATGAAAGATTTGAGAGCGATATATAAATTGAGAAGGATTGATAGGATTAGAAATGAAAGAATAAGGGAGATGTGTAAATGGAAGAAGGGTGTAATTGATAGAGAGGAGGAGAATGTGGTAAAATGGTTTGGACATATGTGAAGAATGAAAGAGAACAGAAGGGTTGGCAAGGTACGTAGATCCGATGTAGATAGGGGAAGGGTAGGGGGAGGGGAAGGCAGAAGTGGAGATGGATGGATGGAGTGAGAGTGATTTTGATGGAAGGAATTTGAGTTTAGACAAGGGTAGAAGATTTGTGGAGACAGAGATGGAGGGAGATGCTGAAAGCGTTGAAAGGTAAGAATAGTTATGTTTGTAAGGGAATTGTGGTGGGCACCACCTCACGAAAGTGGGAAAGGTGATAGTGAAATATATATATATATATATATATATATATATATATATATATATTATATATATATATATATATATATATATATATATATATATATATATATATATATATATATATATATATATATATATAACATCCGCATCCGCATCCGCATCCTCATCAAAATTAACATCCGCATCCGCATCCGAACTTTTCGAAAAATTCAAAATCCGCATCCGCATCCGCACTTTCGAAAATTCAACATCCGCATCCGCATCCGCATCCGCACTTCTCCAAAATTCAACATCCGCATCCATTCTCCATCCGCATCCGCAAATTGGAAAATATGACATCCGATCCATCACTAATATATATATATATATATATATATATATATATATATATATATATATATATATATATATATATATATATATATATATATATATATATATATATATATATATATATATATATATATATATATATATATATATATCAGCTATTGTAGACTGCTAAAGTTCTTCCTTTAAATTTATAAGTAGTGGTGTTCCTATGGATCTGTCCTATCACCAACTCTTTTTCCACTGTTTTATTGATGACATTCTTTTTATTACTTCAATACTATCCACTTCTATGTCAATGACTCTACCCTTCAATTCTCCTTTCACTTTGAAAGACGCTTTTTCCAACAGAAGGAGGGTGTCCTTGGAGTAACTAACTTCTAATCTTTCTCGTATTTAAAATTGGAACAGAGAAAACATGGTATTTACAATGCCTCAAAAAATTCAATTCCTCCATCTCTACTCGAAACAACCTTCCACCCAACTATGACATCTTCGAAATCACTCAACTCAAACTTTAATATTCTTGGCGTTTCTTTTTCTCGTTATCTTTCTTAGAAGGATAATATTACTTCTGTTTCAAAACAAACTTCTAAGATGTTGGGTGTTCTGAGGCTCCATCGTAAATTCTTCACTTCACCTCAGTTGCTTGCTATTTGTTGGGGTGTTGCTCGCCCCTGTAGGTATGGAGTGCGCCTCGTATATCTGGGGTGGTTCCATTCACACAACTATCTTGTAAGAGGTGGAGTCTAGGGCTTTTCATCTTATAAACTTTCTCTCACTAACTTTCTCCAGTCTCATTTTGGCAGGGAAATTGTTTCCTTCACTCTCTCTCTCTATACTATTGTTATTACAACTTTCCCGTTGCATACCTCCTCCACTGAGAAGGACTCACAAGCAATGCGCCTTTCTACACAGTCTTCTCCATTCTCTCTCGAACTCTTCGATCCCAGACTTAACAGCTATGCATATTCTTATGTGTACTCTACTAGTACAACCTCTGATTTGCAAAACTATCACCCGCAAATATCGGTCGTCTATTGTAGCATAACTCTCTTCCAGCTCTGTCGGCAACGTTTACATTGCGACTCACTGCCACGGAACAGGCTAACCATTCGACTGATCATTGTATGATAAACACCGAGCATTTGAAATTTACATCATACTACGACCTTCCTCAATCAGGGTGAATGCTCTTACTCAAGCCTCTTTCTCATCGGACGTATTGGATGTTGAGCTTCTGCTGCGATTCGATATACAATTATTGCAAAGCAATGGCCAACGCAAATGACGGAGTTTTGCTTGTGAATTAATACACCAGAATACGTAGACATAAAGTAAACTACTAAAGCGTGGTTTTCTTTGATATATAGAAAAAAAAACTGATGGATATGATTATTTTACCTACAGTTCTTATTTAGGCAAATCATATACTGTAGTTCACGAATATATAAGTTCAGAAGAATTATTGCAGATATCAACACATCAATTGCTTAAAATTTTTTCTTTTATTGCATTAAACCAATTGGAAAAATCCTTTTTGGAAGTGAAGAAAAGATAAGCAACTTGCATTAATGTTTTCTAACCACTGATTTAAGAATTCGGCGAAAATATAAAGAGACTGACATGTTTTTATCTAAATCTCACTATTTTTGTCTAACAGAAAGGGAACAAATAAAATATTTAATGCAGATTCACAAAGTAGTTCAGAGAAAAATAATGGAGAAATTTTATTGAAAGAACATATCAACCTATTTTTTCATAAGCTGCTTTGGGTTGGCACTCCCCTTTGGCACTTTATTCTTACCCTTGAAACTCTTCCATCTTCCCTCATTGCCTTAGTAAGGGAGCCACATTTTTTTACAATGCAACACTGTAATGTTGCAAGAATTTCTTGAGGGGCGGAGCCCTATATTTAATTCCTATTTGGAGAAAGAACCATTTCTGGAATCGGTGAACCACTTATTTTTTGGTTTGAAAGATGGCGGAGTGACGTTCCTTTCAGGATTTTGGGGGTACTAGGACTCACTACTTTATCCTTTCCCTAATGAAGGTCTCAACTTTTCCCTTTTGAAGGTCTTAACCTTTCAGGTTAAGGATCTTGAATCTGAAGTGAGAGTCTGTAGGTTCAACCGTGAGAAGATGGAGTGCATGCATTCCAGTGATAGCAGGCTGTATTACATGCACTAGTTAGTACTCCGAGTTTATCAATTCGGATATGAGGCATCATATTACATATTACATAATGAACACGTGTTGAAAGTACCTGACCCTGACTTTTCATGTATGTGACGTCATTCAGTTACTTCATTTATGGGGAGGGTCCAATTTCAAATTTTTTTTCAATTTTCGACCGACTACCCTGAAATTTTCAGGGTATATGCCTTTTCCCCGCTAAAAAAAAAAAACGATTTATAACGTTTTTCTGTACCTATAACGGTTTAAAAGTTTTTTGAAAATTTTCCCCTTTTTCAAATGAATGGTGTGGCCATACACTCGTCAAAATAACTTGAACATTAGGCTGTATATTCACAAATGTATTAGCTACAAAAAATTCTAACAGAGTTTTGTTATCTCCTTTTTGAAAATGGGTATATGCCCTTTTGACCAACTGTTGAAAAAAAAATTTTTTCCATTTTGAAAAATTTACCCTTCCGGACAAAAAAAATTTATAAAAAAACTACTCCACAACTTTTTTTTAGGTGGGTGTATTTAGGAACTACAGGGCTACAACTCTCTCAATATATCATTTAATGCTATTTGTTGGTTTCGAGATATAGCCTCTCAAATTCGGTCGATTTTCAAAGAAATTTCAAAAATTTCCAAAGTTTGAGAATATATCTCGAAGAGTACAAATAGCATTTAATAATGAACTGAATTAAACTTGTAGACTTATTCTTTCTCTATACACTCACCAAAAATAAAAAATAAAAACTTCTGATGTACAGTTTTTTTTCAAATATATTTTTTTGTCCGGATGTGTAAAATTTTCCAATTCTTTTTTCAAAAAAATATTCAAGTGCTTATACCAATTATTTTCTAAAGCAGATATCAAAAATCGCCAAGTTGCTTTTCTTTCAATTGGGACTACGAATATTAAGCTAAATTTTCAGGTCATTTCGACCTGTGGTTTGGCCCCACTATTCACTCTTATTTTTTTTTTTTTTTTTTTGAAGTTTGGCTCAAAATAACTTTCAAACCGTTATAGACTCAGAAAAACGTCAGAAATCGACTGTTTTCAGCGGAAAAAATGCATATACATTGCAAATTTCAGGTAATTGATCAAAAACTAAAAAACGTTTTTTTAAATTGAACCCTCCCTTTATATTTCATTTTATGTAAAACAAAATTATTCTTTCATATTACATAATAAACACATGTTTATAGTATTTGAATCTTTTTTCCGATTTCATTGTAATTTACAATATGGCCCTCGTATATTATATCTAAAAAATTATAAAGCGACATGAAGAAGTCAGTGACCGTTTGTCCAAGTGGGGAATCCACTTGGAGTCAGTTTTTTTCAAGCAGATTTATCAATTTACTATCCGTTCATCTATCGACTTACGTATTATAGTTAAATGGTTGCGTGGAAGGTTGTGTCGAGTAGAGAAATGGAGGAACTGAGTTTTAGGTCTTGAAAATATAACACTTTATAAAGAGATGCATTCTTTAGATGTTAAAAGACTATTTAAAAACATACCTGTGTACAACTGAAGTAATATAAATCAGAACTTACAACTATCCTTCTTTTAAAGCCTGCCAATTTTAATATATCAAATCAAAAACAAATCAATATATATATATATATATATATATATATATATATATATATATATATATATATATATATATATATATATATATATATATATATATATATATATATATATATATATATATATATATATATATAATAATCGTCTTTCCCCAGGAAGGAGTTTCGTCCTGTCTGTGGGATCTTTCGAGGAAGAACTTTGGGTATTACTGACCCACGGCGAATACCGCTGTATGTACCAGGTCTATCGCGGATGCCGGAGATTATTCCCATTAGTGGCAAGATCACTCCACTGATGTGCTCGTTTAACGACTGAGTCATTCGGAGCTAAGCGCAAGGAGAAACCGCTCACTTTTCCCGCTCCGACCAGGTCTCGAACCCTGGACCTCTCGCTTGCCTTCGCGAGTGCTCGATCGACTGAGCTACGGAGCCGATATATATATATATATATATATATATATATATATATATATATATATATATATATATATATATATATATATATATATATATATATATATATATATATATATATATATATATATATATATATATATTTGTTCACTATATTACTCAGGCCTCTCCAAAATGTTTCCAAAATTGTTTATGAAGAGTTTTTACTTTGAAAGTTTATTTTTGCAGTTCTCTTAATTTTTTTGTCCATCTTTTACATTGTCGTTTCCTTGGATGTTTCAGGCTTAATGGAGTACAATTTGATATCTTCTTTGTCCATCTATCGTCATTTCTTTTATCTCTGTAACTCGTCCATTTCCATTTCTCCGGTTTGAGTCGGACTATTCTTTCACTTTTTATTTATCTTACTAAGTCGTTATTTTTTTAAGTGTTATATATAATATATATATATATATATATATATATATATATATATATATATATATATATATATATATATATATATATATATATATATATATATATATATATATATATATAGAGATAGAGAGAGAGAGAGAGAGAGAGAGAGAGAGAGAGAGAGAGAGAGAGAGAGAGAGAGAGAGAGAGAGAGAGAGAGAGAGAGAGAGAGAGAGAGAGAGAGAGAGAGAGAGAGAGAGAGAGAGAGAGAGAGAGAGAGAGAGAGAGAGAGAGAGAGAGAGAGAGAGAGAGAGAGAGAGGAGAGAGAGAGAGACCATGTTACTTTGAAGATTTTCGAATGTTTGAATTGTGGACCCTCAAAAAAGCAAAAGAGTTTGAGATATTTGATAAAACTTTTTTTATTTGGTTTTATTCAATCTGAATTTTTTTTTTTCCCTTTTTTAAAAAAAAAAAAATTTATTTTCAAAATAAAGTTTATATTTTCCTTTGATTCTGCTTTTAAACTTGACTTTCATTACAGTAAAGTAAATTTTTTTTTTTTTGCCTTTTTATTTGGCTCGGCTTTTCGTATCTAATTAGCAACTTCTTAAAAAAAAAGTTTCCGGAAAAATAAACACTAAAACAGCTTCATGAAATATTTCTTAATTTTATTTTATTTTTATTTTTTGTTTCTTCCTTATTTTATATCATACTTTTTATTATTTTTATTATTATTTTTTATTTTTTTTATTCTAAAACTTTTTTAAATTGTAAAGCAATGTTTTCAATTTTTTATTCTTATTTAATTTTTCTTATCTTTTTTAAAGAAAATATATATATATATATATATATATATATATATATATATATATATATATATATATATATATATATATATATATATATATATATATATATATATATATATATATATATATTATCACCTTTGGTGGGCAAAGGCCATAAGCCTACTAATATTTCTACCAGAGTTAGCGGGAAAAAACGGAAATCTGGTTGGTCAAGTTAAATGCCGACATGTCCCGAAAAACAACGTTTGAAGGTGTGCAAGTAAAGGGAAGTTGGGAAAATAAATATAGGGAGTGAGGTCCAAACTTTACCACTTTACCAGTAGAGTACATGTAAGAATGAGCATAGTGGTTAAGTCTGAGGTCAGAGATCACTTCTCAATGGTGGAGGTATGCGATGGCATAGTTCAAAAGAGAAGTGTCTATTTTAATAGCGATTGTTATATATATATATTATATATATATATATATTATATTATATATATATATATATATATATATATATATATATATATATATAGAGAGAGAGAGAGAGAGAGAGAGAGAGAGAGAGAGAGAGAGAGAGAGAGATGCAACAATTCGATGGCAAGAAAGAGACTGGAGAGGATTAGTGAGAGCGGGAGAGTTGATAAGTCGAAAACACTAGACTGTCTTTTTGAAGAGAACCAAATGAGTGGAACCGCCTCAGATGTGTGAGGCGTACTCCAAAGAAGGGCAAGCTTCGCCACTATAGAAATCAAGTAACTTGGGTGGTGTAAAAAAATACAAAGGCACCTCAGAGAACCCAACCTCTTAGAACTTTGTTTAGAAAGAGAAGTAATGTTTTTTTTTAATGTTTTGATCCTTGAGGTAAGAAAATTTATCACTAGTAGATGTCCAGCTCCGAAATTCAATACTGATGATCGGAAAGAAGGGAAAGGGACTCCATATGATCCAAGAATATATATATATATATATATATATATATATATATATATATATATATATATATATATATATATATATATATATATATATATATATATATATATATATATATATATATTATATATTATATTAGTGATGGATCGGATGTCATATTTTCCAATTTGCGGATGCGGATGTTGAATTTTGGAGAAGTGCGGATGCGGATGTTAAATTTTCGAAAGTGCGGATGCCGATGCGGATGCGGATGTTGAATTTTCGAAAGTGCGGATGCGGATTTTGAATTTTCGAAAAGTTCGGATGCGGAAGCGGATGCGGATGTTAATTTTGATGAGGATGCGGATAAGGATGTTTAATTTTGATGAGGATGCGGATGCGAATGTTATTATATATATATATATATATATATATATATATATATATATATATATATATATATATATATATATATATATATATATATATATATATATATATATATATATATATATATATATATATATCACTATCACCTTTCCCACTTTCGTGAGGTGGTGCCCGCCACAATTCCCTTACAAACATAACTATTCTTACCTTTCAACGCTTTCACCACCTCCCTCCATCTATGTCTCAAACAAATCTTCACCCCTCGTCTAAACTCAAATTCCTTCTATCAAAATCACTCTCACTCCATCCATCCATCTCCACTTCGGCCTTCCCCTCCCCCTATCTACATCGGATCTACGTACCTTGCCAACCATTCTGTTCTCTTTCATTCTTCACATATGTCCAAACCATTTTAGCACATCCTCCTCCTCTCTATCAATTACACCCTTCTTCCATTTACACATCTCCCATATTCTTTCATTTCTAATCCTATCAATCCTTCTCAATTTATATATCGCTCTCAAATCTTTCATCTCAAAGACATTGAAACTTTTTCTCGACCGAGCACTTATCGTCTATGTTTCACACACATACAATACAGAAGGTGAACACATACATTCAAACATTCTTATCTTTATTTCTTTCGAAATTTTTCCTTTCTTCCATATTTTTTTCTTAGGCCCCCCAATACTTTCATTCCTTCTACCACTCTGTTCTTTATTCCTTTTTCCGTCCCACCCTTACCTTCCACCCAACATTACTAGATATTTGAATTCATTCACCTTCTCAAGTTTCCATTCTCACACTTCTACAAACCAATTCCTCCCTCCACATTTTCTCATCCCCACTTCCAATCCTCATAACTTTATTCTTCGCTGGATTGAATTTCAATCTCGTGTTTGCACATTTCCCTTCAAACTCTCTCACAAGTATTCTCATCTTTTCTCCAGATTCTTGCCACCAACACATGCCGCATCATCTGCAAAAAGTAAAACGTTCACTTCACATTCACCATCCATATTTCTCAACGTAATACTCTTCCCTTCTCTCTCCATTTTTCTAAGTAAACCGTTCATCAATAGATTAAATAACATGGAGATATTACAAACCCCTGTCTCAATTCCACTCCTATGCTAAACCAATCCGATAGTTCTTTCTTCACCCTCACTCTTGATCTACAATTCGCATATATATATATATATATATATATATATATATATATATATATATATATATATATATATATATATATATATATATATATATATATATATATATATATATATATATATATATAGTGATGGATCGGATGTCATATTTTCTAATTTGCAGATCCGGATGTGGAATTTTGGAGAAGTGGGGATGCGGATGTTGAATTTTTGAAAGTGCAGATGCGGATGCGGATGTTGAATTTCCGAAAGTGCGGATGCGGATGCTGAATTTTCGAAAATGCGGATGCGGATGTTGATTTTTGTGCGGATGCTCCGCATCCTCGCATGCGGATGCGGATGCCATCACTAATATATATATATATATATATATATATATATATATATATATATATATATATATATATATATATATATATATATATATATATATATATATATATATATATATATATAATAAACAAATATTTAAGGTCTGCTAACTCTCTCGCAGATCTTATACATTAAACATCACTGTTTAAAGTTTGCTATAGGGGAATCGAACCCGGGTCCCATAGCACAAAAGCATTGCGTAGTGGTAAAACGCTATGCTTTTGTGCTATAGGGCCCTGGTTCGATTCCCCTATAGCAAACTTTAAACATTGATGTTTATATATATATATATATATATATATATATATATATATATATATATATATATATATATATATATATATATATATATATATATATATATATATATATATATATATATATATATATATACTATTCCCACAGAATTTTTGTCAAAATTCAAATATTTTCATATATATATATATATATATATATATATATATATATATATATATATATATATATATATATATATATATATATATATATATATATATATATATATATATATATTTAAGAAAATACTTAAATTTTGAATTGTATTGATTGAAAATTCTTGAGGGGGGCAGACTCCCCTTCCGCTTACGCGGATGAAAACTTGAACTCTGTGTTTATGAAGATGTTATAGCAGCGTGAAAAGTTATGTCTAGTAGTAAGATGGAGAAAGTGAGTTTTATGAGGTAATGAAAACAACAATGTTTTTCCTGAAGACAGAATCTCCGCTGTGGAAAACTAGAAAACAAACAGGTTTAACAAAGCTTTGTTAGGTTTAGATGTAGGGAAAGAATATGGAATTTACACCTCAGTGTTGGAGAGAGGAACCTTGGTAATGTTCACTAATCATTGTTGGATTTCTTCCGTTGAAGTAATAACCATTCAAAGGGAAATCAAACAAGTACTACTTCAAATCCAACCAGTTTGTGGCACTGAAATGCCAAAATGCCTTTACACTTAGAGATAGAGGAAAAGTAAGTGATGTGAAGGTGATCGGAGAAACGCAGAGGTGGAAAGATTTTGACAATATAAGAAGAAAGATTAGAAGTTAAGAAAACGTCTAGAAAATTGGTTCATCTCTAAGGCAATCAGGGATACGAGTAGGAAGCTACACTATCTGCTCATTGTTAATTTGGATAAAGAAATAGAAGACAAAATCACCAGCTGCATTTTAAGAATCGGAAGAAAGTCATTGGCGATGGTGAACCCTTTGAAATCACCTAAATTGATAATTTCAGAGGCAAGAGAAAAATAAAGTATATACTCTTATTTAGAGTTGAGGAGCCTTCTTTGAATATCTGAGACAGGTTTCAACATTTATGTTTTTTTATATATAAAGATTTGAAGAAGAGGAGGAAAGTTGTGGGGATTAACGAATTCAATCTTAAGATCGAGGATAAGCTAGAGATTCTGTCTCAGAAGATGAAAGGTGGAAAGGACTAACTTTGTGGATAATGCTCAATTGGAGGTACTTTCATTGTTTCGGACGGTTCTAGGCCCTCCCCATATATATATATATATATATATATATATATATATATATATATATATATATATATATATATATATATATATATATATATATATATATATATATATATATATATATATATGTAGGGAAAGTATATGGAAGAATTTTATTGAATAGAGTAGGGATGGATGGGTTAATAGGAGAGGAACAGGGAGGTTTCAGAGAAGGAAGGGGTTGTATGGATCAGGTTTTTACATTAAGAATGATTGAAGAGAAAAGTAGAGAGAAAAAGAAGGATGTGTACATGTGCTTTATGGATCTGGAAAAAGCTTACGATAGGGTAGACAGGAATAAGCTGTGGGAGGTCCTGAATGAGTATGATATTGAGGAGAAAGTACGGGAAGGTATTAGAGCTTTATATCGAAATAGCAGGGCATGTGTGAGAGTGAGCAGAATGGAGACTGAGTTTTTTGATGTAAATAATGGTCTGAGACAGGATTGTGTAATGTCTCCGGGGTTATTTAATTTATTTATTAATAAAGTGGTTAGTAAAATGGATAGGGTAGGAAAAGGGGTGAGAATGAGGGATCATGATGGTATGTGGGATGCAAATGTGTTGATGTATGCGGATGATGTGGTACTTTTGGCTGAAACACATGAAAATTTGAAAGTATTGGTGGATGAGTTTGTAAAGGGTTGTGATGATTTGGGTTTAAGAGTAAATGCGGGTAAAAGTAAAGTGCTGTGGATGAAAAATGGGGAGGGAGGAGAGAGGGATGTGGTTGAGGGAGATGATTTACAAATTAAAGTAGGTAGGGAGAAATTGGAGATAGTCACTGTATTTAAGTATCTGGGGGTGATTTTTGGAGAGGCTGATGTAAGTACGGGTGATGAAGTTGGTCATAGAAGAAGAGAAGGGGAGAAGGTGTTAGGCGGTTTGAGGGATATTTGGGATAGAGGAACGTTACCAAGGGAGGTGAAGGTGAGAATGTTTGATGGGAACTGTATACCGGTGGTTATGGATGGGAGTGAAGTATGGAGGTTGAACGCTAGAAAGAGGAAAAAAATAGAAGTTTTCGAAATGAAAGGTCTGAGAGCGGTTTGTGGAGTTGGTAGAAGAGATACAGTCAGGAATATTAGAATGAAAGAAATGTGTGGATGGAGAAAACTGAACAAAGTATGCTGAGGTGGTTTGGACATGTTTGTAGGATGAATGAAGAGAGATTGGCTAAAAAGGTATTTGTTTCAGAAGTGGAGGGTGTAAGAGATAGGGAGAGACCGAGGGGAAGTTGGATGAGTAATGTAAAGGAGCTGTTAAGGGATGGAGGAAAGAATTGGGAGGAGAGTGTGCGGTTGACAGAGGATAGGAATGAATGGAAAAGATTGGTGAAAGGATATGTGTTTGGATGAATGTGGCCTGAGATAGATACCACCCCACGATTGTGGGAAAGTTTGTAAGTAAAAAAATATATATATATATATATATATATATATATATATATATATATATATATATATATATATATATATATATATATATATATATATATATATATATATATATATATATATATAGGGAGCGACTGAGCTGCCTTCACGTGGTGCTCTCAACAGTAGATAAACAAATATACCCCAAGAAAACAACAACCTTCACAAACTACAAAAAACCAAACTGGACTAACTTCACACAACACATAGGAACACATTTTAATCCAACAAGAAACAACCAACCCACACTCACTACATTCAGCCATCAACTCCCTCACTTAAACAATACACAAAGCATCCAATCTATACATTCCCAAAGGTTACAGGAAACACTACAACCCTTATCTTACCTTACACCAGAAATATGCAACCTTATAAAGCAAAGAAACAAACTCCGACAACGCATATCACACACTGCTGACCTCACCACACAACTAAACAATCTAAATACACAAATCTCAACATTTATTTCAATTCACAAAACAAAAAATTCAAAGAATACCTACAAAACAGCCTAACAATCCCCAATGACAAAAGAACATGACAAGTAATCAGACGACTACACAATTCCCAGAACAACCCTCCAACACTAAACGAAGCCTTGAAAGAAAATAACAGCACTCTCCCTTCACCCAAACAACACTGCACCATTCTAGCTCAGCACTACTCAAACATCTCCAATAAACCCAAACACATAAACAATAAGAAAATAATCCGACAGCTCAAACAAACTCATTTAGAACACAATCCAAACTCCCCCTTCACTAACCAAGACATTAATTAGCCAAGGAATCAAAACACTCAAAAACTCCCCAGCTGCAGGCCCAGATAACATCTCAAACTTGCACCTAAAACACCTAGGACCCAGAGCTACTACATACCTAACTCAAATTTACAACAAATGTAACACATACAACTTCATCCCGGCAATATGTAAAAGAGATATAATAACCCCCAAACTACAACCCAGGAAAGATCTAAACCTCCCTTCTTGATACCGCCCGATCTCCTTTCTTTCCACACTATGCAAACTCTTATAAAAACTCACACATATAAAAGTACAACCACTCATACAAACCCCACACTTTCAACACGGATTCAAAAAATCCCACTCAACCACCACGGCCCTCACCACCATATCCCGAATCATAATAAACGGCCTCAACAAAAAAAACCATCCCACAGAACCATACTCTTGGCGATCGCCATCAATAAAGCTTTTGATACAGTTCCCAGATATAACCTCATACAAAAAATCTTACACTCCCCTATACCCAACAATTACAAAAAAATGAATATCCAACTTCCTCTCCGATCGCACAGCCCAAGTTTCCAACAAAAATTATCTTTCAAAAACAGTAAAATAAGAAATGGCATCCCACAGGGAACCATCCTATCTTCTCTGCTATTTAATCTGTACACAGCAGACCTACCCACCCCACAAACACCAGAAATGAAACTAATAACATATGTTGACGACATATCCATTGCGATACAAAACCCTTCCATACCCACAGCTACTACACTCACTCAATCATATATCCAACAATTGGAAACATGGTTAAAATCCAACAGAATGACAGCCTTCCCCGAAAAATCCTCAATCACGATAATTACCACCGATAGACACCAATCCTCTATCCACCCTCATGTAAAACTAAATAATACCCTTATTCCTTTAAACAAATATCCAAAGCTCCTGGGCCTAACTTATGACACACATTTTACTTTCTCAAAACATATTTTAAACATAACCAACACTGCAAACAGGAAACAACAACATACGAACACTGTCACAAAACAACTTCAGTAATGAATTAAACACCTTCACCATGGTATAAAAACAGGTCTTCAGACCAACATTTAATTACGCATCCCAGCCTGGTACCCTACCACCTCACCTTCAAATACAGAGAAATTACAAAAAAAATCAAAATAGCTCCCTGTGAATTATCACAGGCTGTGCTAAAACCATCCCAATTCAACATTTACAAGAAGAAACAAAAATCCTCCCGATCCGTGTTCACCTAGACATGATTGACACACAATTCTACTCCAACACAGCTATAGAACAGCTATGCACTGAACCCATATCACTATAATTTACAAGACCCTAAAAAACACCGGCTAAAATCACCCCAATAATCCCTTGCACAATACTACAGTAACATATCCAGACACATCCCACCTCCCACAAACAACATATCACTAAGAAAACACATACACACTTTAATAACAAAATTATTTCAACACAAGCTAGCCAAATCACCTACTCAACGCACAACCTCCGACATATCAAATGCACAAAACTCTTTACCACGCAAAACCAAAATTACTCTGTCCAGATTGAGGTCAGGCCATCCCCCTAACCAACAAGCATACAAACATAGATTCAATATGCAAAACACACTATCTCCAATATGCCAGAGATGTATGCAAGAACCGGAAACAACAGAGCACCTCCTTCTGAGATGCCCATCCCTTACACAACACAGAACCCTCCATCATTTCTCCTCTCTGAGAGACATTTGGGAACGGCCTGCGGCCGTTGCAGATTTCCTGAAAGCGGTGTGACCCTTCTTATGAGGAAGGTCCAGGGTGAAAAAGAAGTATATATATATATATATATATATATATATATATATATATATATATATATATATATATATATATATATATATATATATATATATATATATATATATATATATATATATATATATATATATATATATATATATATAGGGAGAGTTTATTGTTAAAGTGAACCAAATCCTAGATACTCATTTCTGAGAAAACAGACCTCAAAGTTGATTAGCTGCATTAATTAATATTGACTTGTAATTGTTCTTTGCTGCCTCCTAGTGGATAAATATTGAATTATGGACTTGATTCACTATTAGTCAGAAAATATAAAATTTTTACTCTACCATGGAAGTGTTAGTGCAAAAAAGGGCAAAGTATGGACTTAGTTCGCTTTAACACTAAACCCCAATAATATATATATATATATATATATATATATATATATATATATATATATATATATATATATATATATATATATATATATATATATATATATATATATATATATATATATATATATATATATAGTATATTTTTATATTTTTTTTTTTTTTTTTTTTTTTTAATGTTTTTTAAATTTTAATTTATTTTAATATCCTGAATACGTTTTGTATTCACCACCGAGAAATAAATACAGAAACTCAAAAAATATATAATTAATTTTACGCAATCTTAAATATAATTTTAATTTAAAAAACGACGATTTTAATTCTACACTCAATTTGCATAGAAAAAACCAAGATTTAAATGTTTGGCTTTGGATTTCTTTCCCTTTCTTATTATTTGATATTCTTTCTTGAAGAGAAAGTTGGGAAAATTTATTAAACTTATTCAAGGTTGAATGTTCATTTCCTTCTTGCAGAAAAAACAATCATTTTCATAAAAATAGTCGTCTCATTTCCTTTATTATTTTAATTAATAAAATAATTTAGGTAAATTTCAGAGAGTCCTCGACAGAAATTATTTTAATATCTTGAAACCAGGGTTAGCATTATAAAAATCTTTTTATAAATTAGTTGATTTTTCGTGATTTTTTTATTTTATTGATTTTTTTAATTTTTTTAAATTTTTTTTTATTTACTGCAAAAGGCGTGTGAATTATATAAAATTTATTAGTTTTAAAATTACAATAAACTTTCTGTTCAATTTAAGTATTTTTTTAAAATTATTTATTTATTTCTGCAAGCTGTTCGAGTAAGATCGGGACACAGCAACCCTTATTAATCACAGATTTCATTTAATTAAAAAAAAATTAAAAATAAATATAAGCTATCTAGTATTTATAATTTTTTTATTTTTTTTGAAACAGATTACCACCACTTACGGGCAGAGCCCTTTTCAAGGAGGGGCATATAAAAAAGAAAGGAGGAAGAGTAACCACACAGCCGTGAAACTAACGCACTTCTTTCAGGTGAGCAATCACGGAAGCCTTGAAGAGAGAAAGATTAAATGCCGGAGGAAAAATAGATGAAGGTAGAGAGTACCACAGAAGAGAGGTGGCTGGAAAGAAGGAGGCACCACAAAGGGCTAGCCTGGATTTTCCAGTATCCACAAAAAATTCGTGTGAAAGCAGGTTACCCCTTGTATAACGAGGGTGATGCAATGGTGAAGGAATGCGAAAGGCCAATTCCCTCAATCACCTGCCATTGTAATACCTATAGAAAAGAAATAGCGCGCCAACGTCACGTCGCAGAGACAGAGGGTCAAGAGAGTTTGAAAGTAGGTGACAGTTTATTAATCTTTTAGCTTTTGACTCAACCCTATTCAGAAGAGTGGCGGAGCCGGAGCCCCCCCAAATGTGAGAACAGTACTCCATACAAGGGCGAATAAGACCCTTATATATTTGGAGTAACTGCTCAGGAGAAAAAAATTCTCGCAACCTGAACAGAACTCCCGGCTTCTTAGAGGCTGCTTTAGCAACCATTGTGATATGTGGTGTCCAAGACAGTTTGTTTTTTATGTTTAGACCAAGAATGTTAATGTTATTTATAGGTGAGACAGGAGAGCCATCGAAGAGGATAGGAAAGTTAGGAGGTGTTTTTGAGAGGGAGATGTGAAGAAGTTGAGTTTTTAAAGAGTTGAATTTCACAAGGTTGCTATGACCCCACCGGGAAATCCCATCCAGATCGGCAAGAATAGAATCGGAAAGTTGAAGACGAGAAGCAACTCTAGAAGCAAAAGAGGGAGCAGATTTGAAATGAGTAGGAGAATGTAGAGTTGAGTCATCAGCATAAGAGTTAGAAGTGCAGTTGAGAAGATCGTTAATGAAAAGTAAGAATAAAGTTGGAGATAAAACAGAACCCTGAGGAAACACCACAGAAAAGGAGGAAGAGGTCGCTCCATATACAACTGCCGAAATGGAACGATCTGAGAGAAAACTAGACAAGAATAAGCAAAAGGAAGGAGGAAACCGAATGGGAGGGAGCTTAGAGTGCAGCGACGCATGCAATACTCGGTCAAAAGCCTTGGATATGTCAAGCCCCACCACACAAGACTCCCCGAAGTCCCTAAGGGCAGAAGATCATAAATCAGTGAGATAGGAAAGTATGTTACCTGTTTACCTTGAGCGTCGAAAGCCATACTGGTGATCTAAGAGAAGAGAATGAGACTCCAAATGATCCAGGAAATGAGAGTTGAGGAGAGTTTCAAAAATTTTATTCAGAACACAAGTAAGAACTATAGGTCGATAGTTGGGAGGATCAGAGCGGCTACGTTTTTTTTTTTTTTGGATCTGTTGAAAATATGCGCTCTTCCAGCATTGAGGAAAAGTATTAGTAGTAAGGCATAGATAGTAGAGCTGAACGAGGACAGGCGCCAACTCGGAAGCACACTCCCTCAGAACACTAGGGGAATGTAATCTTGGTCACTTGCCTTCCTTACGTTCATAGATTTCAAGGTCCCATGCACTCGATCATGAGTAATTACAGGTAGAGACATGGGAAGCCTGAAGGGAGAAGGAGTAGGAGGAGGAATGCCAGATTCGTGAATGGTGGAATTGCATGAAATAAGGAGATCGAAGAGATTAACCTTTTCAGTGAGAGTATTAGCTTCAGAACCATCAGAACGAATAAGAGGAGGAAAAGCAGATTTACAGAAGTTATTGGAGATATTTTTGGCTAGAGGGCAGAAATTTTTACCAGTAAGAGAACAATAGAGGTCAGCGCACTTCTTTTTAATGAAAGTACGCTTAGTCCGTCGAAGAACATCAGTACAACGATTCCGAGCTGAATGAAAATTAGCAAGAGTGATAAGGAGAGTTTTTCCATTTTTTCCGAAGGACAAGAAAACAATTACCAAAAATACATGGATTTTGAGGAGAAAAAGATTTAATTGAAGATGGAATTAATCTGCTCCTCCCATCAAGGATGACAGCCCTTACCTTTTTTGCAGAGAACGAAATTTCCACTGAGCCAAAGCAAGATTCATTGCAATGATAGTTAGCAAAGAAGCGACGCTTTGCTCCCCAATTAGCCTGATTAAAGCCCCAAAAGTTACGTTTAGGGCATGGTGGAGATGTTGTACAGAAAGCATTATAATTAAGAGCTACAAGATTATGGTCAGAGTTTCCGATAGGAGGGAAAATGGTGAATTTTTATCTAGATGGAGCAGTGGTGAATTACAATCAAGTGTATTCAAGAACTGGTTAGGACGATCTGGAATGTGTGTGGGTTCCCTAATTATTTGCTCCAGATCGTTAAGAATGCTGAATGATTTGGCCTCCCTCCCACCTGTATCAGTATGAGAGGAGCCTAGCCACTCAGTGTGGTGTACGTTGAAATCCCCTAAATGAAGGACTTCAGCATTTGGATGAGAAGAAGTAACAGTCTCGTGAGAAGTAGTAAGACATTGAAAAAGAACTTGAAAATCTGTTCCATTATGGAAGCAATAGCAGAAACACAAGATAATTGTAGTATTGTTAATACAGATTTTAATATAAAAAAAATATCGAAATTAGGAGATTCTAGATTTACGAGACGTGTCACACGTGTGTTAATGTTTACATAGGTTCAAATTCCACCATTTAGACAGAAATTGTGAAAAAAGTTGTAGTCAGAGACATTAAGATTGTTAGAGAAAGAATCCCTGTCCAGCTGGGTCTCAGACAGAAGCAAAAGATTAGGACGAGAATTTGCGAGGTAGTATTTAATGGACTTTACATTAAAAATAAATAATGTTAATAATTAAAACTATTAAAATTAATATTAAAAATATTAAAACTATATATTATTAAAATAAATAATAAGGTATATTTAACCTAAAGAATTTAATTAAAACTTTGAAAATAGTATAAAGCAGACTTAATACGCTAAGTGTTTAATTGACGTTAAAGCAATACTTATCTTAAAAAGGACGAACTCTTTTGTCGATAAAAACTTCGCTAATTAATTAAAAACATTAAAAGATTAAAAGACTATGCACAGTAGAGAAAAATTAAAGTAAATCACACATTTGAATCTAAAAAAAAACACACACACATACACATACATCACATCAGAGCCTGGACACACATCCTTCCACTAAGAGAGCAAAACTATATATATATATATATATATATATATATATATATATATATATATATATATATATATATATATATATATATATATATATATATATATATATATATATATATATAAACTTAATCAAAATAGTTTATTGACGTTAACTTGTTCCATAGAATTATTTAGTACTGTAGACGTGAATAAATAAAAAAGGAACGAAAGAGAATAAAAAGCTTTAGGGTTGTAATGTGCAGCATTCAGCAATCTACCACAAAATCTTGTTTTTTTTTTCAAGATTATATATATATATATATATATATATATATATATATATATATATATATATATATATATATATATATATATATATATATATATATATATATATATATATATATATATATATATATATAAAATAAATAATGATGATAATAATTGATTTAATCGAACCAATTCACTCACATTTAACATTCTATTCAAAGCTCTAAATGTCTTAATTTACTTATTTTCTAATTTATAGAAATTAATGTTTTTTTTTGTTTTTTTTAAATTTAAATGTTGAGTTCCAACACTAAAAATAATATTTTTTATTTTAATTTTTATCTTAATTTAATTTTTTAAATAACAATTTTTTTTTTAATAAATAATTTTAAAAATAAAAATTTAATAGTTTAATTATTAATTTTAAAATTTAAAATTTAAATACAGTGAATTGGTTCTATCAGGGACATTTTTTTCGTCATTTTTAAATAAAAATTATTCAATGGCTTGTACTTTTTAAAAAAATCAAAATTTAAATAACTTACTTAATTAAGCTAATTAACTAATTATATTTACTTATTAATTATTACTTAGGCAAATAAGCTTATTAATAAAAAAGACTTGCAACTAAAAAAAAAAAAATTACTAAAATCAAAAAAATCATTATTCTTTAATTTGATTTATATATAAAAAAAATAAAAAAAATCCCCAACCTTGCTTGAAACAATGATTTTTATTATATATAATTTGCTTATTATGTAGTTATCATCAATCTTACAACAAAACATTTATGATTATTATAATAAATTAGTGATAAATAAAATTTAAAAAGTCTATTTTGAGTCAACAATCAAAACAAATTGTTTGTCCCCCAAATCAGACAACCTAAATCTACAAAACAATTTGTACAGGGCTTCTCATCACCACATATGATAAGCGAAGCACATTTTTATTCTTAATTATTATTACTTTTATCATTGTTAATTATTATTATTATTATCATTATTATTATTATTATTATTATTATTATTCTACTCTTCCTTTAACTCTTTTTCACTTATATACCCGACATCTGGCACCAAATTTAAAGTTACATTACTTGGAGAAATAAGGTTATTACCCATACATACAGTGGGTAACCACAAAGATAAATCTTGAGGCAGCCATTGTAGTTCCTACTTTGAACTATTTATTATCCTTGAAATAAAGAACACGTACTAAAATCAGCATAAGAAATAACGGTGAGAATTGATAAGGCATCCAACCTCTTATTATTATTATTATTATTCACCATCATCATCATCACCGTCCAAACCGGTAGGCTGGCGCCTGTCGGGTGCTACTCCTCCAAAATCTTCTCCACGCATTTCTGTCCTCAAACATTCGGTTGTCTTCCACCTCTTCCAGTGTCTTGTTCCTTCGTTGTATGGCTTCTTCTACCGCCTCCATCCATCTCTTCCTTGGTCTTCCCGCCGGTCTCCTTCCTTCTGGTCTCCATTCCAGCATCTCTCTCAGTCTCTCTCCCTCCCCCATTCTCTTCACGTGACCAAACCATCTCAGTTGGTTTCTTTCTATGCATTCCAAAATTGGTTCCACCCCAAGTTCCTCTCTCACCAGTTCACTCCTCATCCTATCTCTCAGTGATACTCCCCTGATGACCCTGAGTACTCTCATTTCCGCGGCCTCGATTCTGCTCTTATGCACTCTATTCATTGCCCAACATTCTGAACCGTACAACAATATTGGTCTGAGTATTGTTTTATAAATTAGTACCTTCACTTCGGTTGGTATTCCTCTCTCCTTTAGTAACTGATACAACATTCCCACATTCTTTGAGAATCTTCCTATTCTCTCCCTCAGTTCGTCCTCCTGTCTTCCCTCTTCGCCGAACACCACACCCAAATATTTAAATTTTCTCGCCTGCTTAAGTCTAGTCCCCTCTATGTTCACAACTATCTCTTCTCTCTCCCTAGCTATTACCATTACTTCTGTTTTCTCTCTGTTTATTTTCATGCCCATAGAGTTCAACACATCATTCCACCTATTCACAGCTTCCTGAAGATCCTCAGTTCTTGATGTTATCACTGCCGCATCATCCGCGTATACCAGTGTGTCTTCTCTATTCTCTCTTATGCATATTCTTTTAAGACAGCTGTCCAGGTACAGTGCGAAAAGCAATGGTGACAATACACTGCCCTGCCTCACCCCGGTTTTCACTCCAAACCATTTCTCGCCTCCTCTTCCCCTGACCAAATTTATAGGTTTTTC
>SEYY01010802.1:55000-67840 GCA_009176605.1 Armadillidium nasatum
ATATATATATATATATATATATATATATATGAGCAACGCTACTTTAAATTTCATGGTGGTGCCTTCTCAAACTGTATTGTAGCTCTTGGTTTTATCTTCTAGGGCCCTAGGAAATAATAATAATAATAATAATAATAATAATAATAATAAGTAAGTCTTTTGTACGGCATTCAAAATTTCTAAGCAAACTTCGAATATTTTCCGGCTTACAAAAGAGAAGATCATTATGAGAAAGTTTATTAATGTCTCTGCTCAGATTTATGGATAGGAAGAATTCAACGAATTCCTAATAAGGAAACACGCAAAATTTTTATGAAATACTTTTAAATTTTTATAAAGTTTATAAAGAATTTTCGACAAAATTCTTTTCATGTTCTTTAAATAGAAATATTTCATTTTACTGAAATTTTGAAAAAAAAATTTTTCGCTTCTTTCTTTTAAAGAATTTTGAATAGAAACTATACATAAATGGTAATTTATAATTAATTTCTTCCCAGTGGAATTTGGATATCCCAGAATTAAAGAAAGAGTTTTCTTAAATTCTGGATATCTGAGCAGGATCTCATCTTATGAAGAAAGCCACAGAGGCAAATGTAACAACACTGACCGTCATTTTTCATGGTTTCTAACAGCTCCAGGACTAGCATTGAAAATTAATGCGCCACGAAATAGAATCTTTTTAGAAAACTTTAGGAAAAATAATTTAGAGATGAAAAATGCTTGTCCCACTGGCAGGATGGAAACTCTTCCTGCCATATATATATATATATATATATATATATATATATATATATATATATATATATATATATATATATATATATATATATATATATATATATATATATATATATATATTGAAATTAAGAATGGAATAACATTCATAGCCAAATAGTTGGTAACACCGAGTTCTGGCCTCTTCATAGCCTTTAATGTTTGTTAATGAGAACATTTGTTCTCTCATTGTCTTCGATTTCGGAGTAAGGCGATACATTTATTGTTTATTTTAACAATTGACATCGACTTAATCCGTGAAATAGGATAAAACACGATAAAATTAAATACTTCATTTTATTTCAATTTGTCATTGAGAAAAAAATACTTATTCAAAAAAAGGTTGGGTAGACATCTAATGAGGCTAAGCGATGTATTATTAATATTATTATTATTATTAGCGATCTGACGATACCAAACAAAATTTCTGATTCACATACTGTCTGTTTTCCCTGGATTCCTTCCTTCGACGTAGAAATGAGGTGCGATTATTAGTTAAGGTTTTGGTATTATATTTGAAAGCTTCTATTGCTGCCATTAAAAGGTAAACTGCGCTACGCGTCTAATGTTGAAGATAGACGTGGAGTGAAAAAAATCTAATGTACCACTTGAATTTGAAGTTCTTTCTGTTATTGAATCACTTGTGCATGGTTGAATATCTTTATGTGGGTCATAAGCATGTTCACTTTCTTTTTCATCTCCACTATCACTGTTTGACCATAGTAACTCAACCGAGACAGCTCGCTCCATTTCTTCACAAGTTCTCTTGAGTTTCCGTTCTTCTTGTTCTTTTCGTTACTCTTTTATTCTTCACTTACTTTATGTTTCAAATTAATGCCAGCCATGGAACCTGGTCGTCCTTTCATTCGTTGCATTTGCATTGGGGCAGACTTTACAATTTTCTCTAAAAACATTGTCAATTTTAGTTTAAATAAAATTATAGGTGACACACAATATATTATAAATTTAATTCTCTTTCGATTGTTTTCTATAATATTTTTCGATAAGTCAACTGGAAAATAAGATAGAAACTGTATTATATCATAAACAAGCATTTGACCGAAATATCTGGAAATATAGGCCCTTTGGGGGGCGGCTTGAAATTATTTGATTAAACTGAAATTTTGCACGGAATATTTTTTCAAGTGGGGAGTTGGGAGATAGAAAATATTGAATTTTAAAAATTTCACATAATATTAAGGGCCCCCACACGAATCATTACAGACAAACATCCTTTAAAAAAAAAAAAAAAAAAAAAAAAAAAAAAAAAAAAAAAAAAAAAAAAAAAAAAATAATAATAATTATGGCGTCAACAACTGCAGCATCGGAGAAGCCCCTAGGGGCGACTTCCAAAACTAGCCCCTCATCCAATACTTCCCCCATCACTACTTGGGAGTTGGTGTCCACCGGTGATGAGGTTGGCGCCACCAGGACTCTGCAGCCGGCTTGTCCTTCTGCATGGTCTATTTTTTAATTTATTTCCGCAACATTCGCTGTCTTCAATCAAATTTTCACTTTGTTGATAACCACCTCTCTTCTTCTAGACCACACCTTCTTCTAGACCTGGCAAACACTACTCTGTTTTTTAGTACAGTCTCTTTCCTCAATTTTCAGCCAAAGGCAGTAGTTGTGCGTACGTGCGCAACGATGTTATTTGTTCTCGTGTCTTAATTTGGGGTATTTCGAATTTTCCCCCTTGTGGCTCAAGCTCACTTGCCATTCTAGGACTAAATTCTTTAGTTTTGTTTATTTATCTTCTAATTCTACTTACTACCCTAAATTCTTCGACTATTTAAACTCCAAAATAAACCACATTCTCTCTTTGTTTTCCTTTCTCTGAAATCATCATATTAGGTGATTTCAATATTCACCATCTCCAATGTTTTTTTCTTCTAGCCCTCATGATACAACTGGTGAACGTACCTTCCATTTAGCTCTCCAAAACAACCAAGAGAAATTGTTTTGGCTCCCTACTCGTATCCCTGATCGTCTTGCAGATGAACCCAACATTCTAGACCTTTTCTAACTTCTAATACTTCTCCTTATACTGTCAAATTCTGTCCTCCTCTGGGTTCATCCCAACACCTTCTTATCTATGTATGCTCTTCTTTTTTTTCAAGTCTTCCGCAAGAAAAATCCCTACTTAGTGCTAGGAATCGTTTGTAGCATTTCGATGGCGCAAGCTGGTGGGACTTTCGGTCGTACTTCTTTGATTTATCGTGGAATGATTATTACTTCCTTGGGAGGGGTTCCTCGGAGTGTGCCCATCGCATTAATGAGGTGATTCTCTCAGGCAAAGAGGCGTACATTCCATATTCTATCCCTTATAGTAAGCCAAACAAACCTTGGGTAAGCTCTTCTTATTCTCGAGCTATTAGCGTAGGGATGCTGCTTTCAGGGATTACTATCGTCTTCAAGCTCCAGAAACTCACGAAACTTAAATTTCATCCCGAAATCGGGAAAAATCTATTCTCCGCAAAACCAGAGACTTTTCTCCTTAGAAAATGCAATAATCTTTCTGTTTCTTCTTCTTCATCTCCTTTGTGTTATTTTGCACACAAAAAATGTCAACTCTAAGTTTGTTTCTGCCTCTTTTTCTCCTCTAGTATCATCAGACGGCACAACTGCCGTTTTGCCTTCTTTTAAAGCTAAACTCATCGCTGAAACGTTTGCGTCTAATTCAACCTTTGAGGATTCCGGAACTATTCCTGCTCCTTCAACTCCTTTATTCCTAACATTGTAATTTCTTCTAAAGCTGCCATTTCTTCTCTCTCTGAGCTTAACACTAAAGAGGCATACGGTTCTGACGGTATCCTTTCTATGGTTCTCAAAACTTGCGCTTTTGAGCTTGCACCCCGCCTTTATAAACTATTTCGTTTCTGTCTTTCTACTTCAACCTTCCCTTTTTGCTGGAAATGGGCTCTCATTCAGCCTGTACCGAAGAAGGGGAACCCCTTTCAACCCTCCAACCATCGTCTTATTTCTTTAACCTCCGTTCTTTCAAAAGATTTCGAATCTATCCTTAACAAGAAGATTTGGAAACATCTCAATTTTTCAAATCTTATCTCTGATTGCCAGTATGGGTTTCGTAAGAAACGCTCTGATGGTGATCTTTTTTTCTTTCTCTCTGATTCTTGGTCTTCTTCGGCATTTCTGTGAATCTTTTCCTGTCGCGCTGGACATATCGAAAGCCTTCGATAAAATGTGGTACAAATCTTTTATTTCTAAACTTCCCTCTTTCGGAATCTATAACTCTCTCTAATTTTCTTTTCGGTCGTTCTATAGCTGTTGTTGTAGACGGCCACCGTTCATACTTTAAATCTATTAATAGTGGTGTTCTTCAAGGATCTGTCTTATCCCCAACACTTTTTCTACTTTTCATTAATGATCTCTCTATTACATCATCACCTATCCACTCCTATGCTGACGAATCCACACTTTATTTCTCCTGTCAGTTTGAAAAAAAACCCTCCCAATAACAGTTAATTGATGCTAGAATGGTGGCCTTGGATCAACTGACCTCTGATCTTTCTCTCATTTCAATTGGACCAGAGAGAACATGGATGTTTGCAGTGGCTCAAAACAAGATCCTCCATCTCTTTACTGGACACAACCATTTATCACAACTATGATACCTTTGAAAACACTTAACTCAAGCCTTCATCAGTCCTTAATATTCTCGGTGTTTCTTTCTCTCGTGATCTTTCTTGGAAGGATCACATTACTTCTTTCTAAACAAGCTTCTAAGAGGTTGTGCGTTCTGAGGTCCCTTAGGGATTTTTTTACTCCACCCCAGTAGCTTGCTCTTTATAGGGGTGTTGTTCGCCCCTGTACAGAGTACCCCTAACACATCTGGGGTGGTTCCATTCTTACAGCTCTTCTTGACAAGGTGGAGTCTAGGGCTTTTCGTATTTTCAATTTTCACGATCTCACTAATTCTCTCCAATCTCTTTCTGCCCGTCGAACTGTTAAGTCACTCTCTCAATACTATGCCTTTTACAATGGACACTGCTCTTCTGAATTTCCCTGTCGGAGAAGGTTCATGCGACACGCCGCCTTTCTACAGTCTCATATTTCTCTGTCCAACACTCTGATCCCAGACTTAACCGCTAAGCTCAATCTTACTGGTACTATACTGGTAAAGCTTGGAACACACTCCCTTTGACTTGCACACTTTCAAGCGGCGTATATCGGGACATTTCGGTTTTAACAATTAGGTTCCAGTATTGTCCCAACGTTGGTTGAAATTAGTAAGCCTTTTGCCTTTGACCACCAGAGGAGACATAATATATATATATATATATATATATATATATATATATATATATATATATATATATATATATATATATATATATATATATATATATATATATATATATATATATAGTTGGTATTTAGCATTTACTTTTTATTTTTTTAAATATCCAGAAATATGAGAATTGGAAAAGTTAAAGAAAAATTTCGATTTTGATTCCATGAAAATTAACGATTCTTCCGATTTTCGATGCCGAAGCAGATTAATCTTCCCATAATTAATTATACTGGTCAACAAAAATGTATTTAAAAATTTTTTCCTTTCTCAAAATAGGCGAACTACTCTAATTTTGGGTCAAGAAAAACGAATATGACATTAGATTTTGTTTATTAGCTCGTTTTTTTTTTAGATATAATAATCTCAAATAGAAATACTAAAAATGCACTTCGAAATTCTTTCCTTTCTCAAAATAGCTAAACTACCCTAATTTTGGGTCAAGAAACATGAAAATCACATTATATTTTGTTTAATAGGCCTCACTCTGGTTTTATGGGTACATAAAACCTCAAATAAAAGGGCTTAATCAAGTGAACGTCTACTCTTTGCAAGTCGCTTCTACTCCTTTTCTAGGGCTTCTCTTGTCATTGACCAACAATAGTCATCAAGCATAGAAGCTTTCCATTTTCCCTGATGCCTTCGTTCCATTTTCAAAATGTCCTGGTGGAATCACTCTCCATGTTCGTCACTCACTGCACCGCAGTTGTCAGGGAAAAAATCCAAGTGAGAACGTAGGAAATGTATTTTCAGTGACATGTTGCAGCCTAATCAGTGTACTTTTATAAAAAATTATTCACAATCTCCACTTAGTTGGCAACTGTTCGATTTCCCAGGAAGCCATGCACAACATCTTTAAATGCCTCCCATACTGCCTTCTCAAAATCCTGGAGAACTTGCTCGAACTTTTTATCATTAAGAAGATGAGGAATCTGCTGGCCAATGAAGATGCCTTCTTTAACTTTAGCATCACTGAGCTGTGGAAATAGTCCTCTGAGGTACTGAAAAGCCTCTCCATCCTGGTTTATTCCCTTTACAAAGTTCTTCATGAGTCCAAGTTTTATGTGTAGATGGGACAAAAGAATTTTGCTTCTTTCCACCAGAGGATGATGTTGGACATATTTTTCTCTCGGTGGGAGAGATTTTCCCTTTGGGGACAGAGCTTTTTATTGTAGAGAGAAGACCTAGGCCGACAGTTCCACTGACACTTGAAACAGCAGTACTTGATGTATCCCAACTGTATGTCCAGTAATATTGCGATGTCCTTTAAGTCTCCGCAGATCTGCCATAGTTGTAGGTCGGCATACTTAATTGCTTTCAGAAATGATTTCATATTTTCATGTTTCTTTCATCTGGACAGAATGACGAATAGGAACTGAAAGGAGAGAATTACCATTGTGTAACAGTACAGCTTTTAGACTTAGCTTTGACGAGTCTATGAATAGTCTCCAGTCCTGCGGGATGTACTCCAAATGTAAAGCTGTCATCAAACTAGTCACATTACAGCAGGCAACAAGAGTATTTTTCTTTCTAAAGTACTGACTCAAATCTTTTTGTCGAGCCCTGTACAGACACTCTTTAACATTAGGCAGTAGAAGATTCCGTTGTTGAAACCTTGATGCCAGAATCTATGCTTTGTCTTTAGATAGGTCCAAATCTCGAATTAAATCATTTAGTTCAACCTGATTAAACCTTTGTGGCTCACTCGATAGTTCAGTTTCTGACATCAAATCAGGATCCAATGATGATGAAGGACGCGTTGATTTCTCCCTTCCACAGTCTTCGTCTACATCTGACTGCTGAATATACTCTTCTGGAGGAAGTGATACTTGTCGAATGACTGACGGGATGTTGGGGTATTCGATAGCCTGTTTTTTTTCTGACATGCCATGCAGGAGGGGAGGTATTATACAAAAATAGCAATCGTTTACGTGATTTAAAGGCTCTCTCCAAATCATTGGGATAGCAAATGACATTGAATGTACTTTTTTTGTTCAACCATCCACGTGCTTCACAGCACATGAATTGCAGACAATATGCGTTGCCCAGGGTTTGTCCTGATCCCCTAATTGGATACCGAAATAGCGACAGAAAATGTCACTTCACCACAAACAAAACAAAAATTGTCAGAAGAGTTCTTACAATTATGTGGCATCCTGGCTTCAAACCTGAAATCACAAAAATAAATTATATATATATATATATATATATATATATATATATATATATATATATATATATATATATATATATATATATATATATATATATATATATATATATATATATATATATATATATATATATATGAAAATACACTAAAAGATTTTCTATATTTATTTATGCATTTGCAAATATTCAATTTTCTTATTTCTAATTTTCTCCGCGTCTTGGCCTTACCTTGCTTGTAATGAAGACCGATGTTGTCGCTACTCTAATTCTTGCAGAATGACTTAAGTTTTTTGACTCGTGGATTGGATGTTGTTCTTTCCCTCTGCTTTTCGTTTTCGGATTTCATTTACTTCTGCTTGTGTGATTTTCATTTTCAGTCTTGAATCTAATGTCTTTCCAGTGATTACAATGCGGCTTTTCTTCGTTTGGTGAAAGACTTATGCAAGACCTTACAAGCACAATTTTTGACATAAATATTTACAAATGTTTCTTTTTAACTCTCAGAATTTAATTTTAATATATTTAAGTAACAGTTTTCTTGTTACTTTTTGACATAAATATTTACAGGAGTTTTTCAAGGTACTATATATATATATATATATATATATATATATATATATATATATATATATATATATATATATATATATATATATATATATATATATATATATATATATATATATATATATATATATATATATATATATATATATATATATATATAACTTAAATGGGCTAAATCTTAGAACCAAAGGCTAACTCAAAGTTTTTAATGTCATAATGAAATGAATTAGAAATAGCTATTTTCAAATCAGAAAGATTTTCACTGTTGACCAGTGTTTATTATTATTATTATTATTATTATTATTATTGTTATTATTATTATTATTGTTATTATTGTTATTATTATTATTATTATTATTATTATTATTATTATTATTTCAGATATGATGTTGTCTTCTCTTTGACAACTTATGTCCTTCCTATTATCGTAATGATGATAAATTACACTTTAATTGGTCGAGAGCTTTGGGGAAGCAAAAGTATTGGAGAAATGTCGGAGAGACAACTCAACAGCATCAAGTCTAAAAGACGGGTAAGGAAGCAAATATCAGCTTTTTATTCATGAATATTCATTTTATGTACATTAGGTTTTCTTGGGTCTCAATTTGGAGGTCTAGAAACGTCTGTGGACTGCTTAGTAGTCGGCATTACGCGTTTATTAAGAGAAAAATCTTGTGAAATGTTCGTTTGTTCGTTTATTTCCTTTTCCTATTCCCGTCTCATTTGTTGGGACTTAGTGTGAGATAGCATTGGTCAATGTTTGAATCCAACATTTGCAAAACACGGGTGATGCTCATATCTGAATCTATCTATTTTTTTTCAGTTTATTTATTTATTTATTTTTAGCTTTGAAATATAATTTTATTTCTTTTTTAGCAACTTATGGTCAGATATTATTTAATGCTGCATTTGTAGAGCGGTGAGACGGAAGCAATGTATATTAATGCGGAAATGTCAAACATGTTATACGTATTAGGGAGATGTGTAGATGTTATATTGTAAATACAATGATAGGACAGAGTTTTAGATGAAGTAGGGTAGGATTTTTCTTCTTTGTGGAGATAAGTTTAGGAATGAATGATAAAAATAGTGGGATAAATCTCCGTTACAACGGTTGTATTTCTTACATGTGCTTCCGAGCTTGCACCCTAATTTGGTAAACTATTTCGTCTATGTCTTTCTACTTCAACCTTCCCTTCTTGCTGGAAACATGCGCTCATTTGGCTTGTGCCGAAGAATGGGTACCCCTCTCAACCCTCTAACTACCGTCCAATTTTTTTTAACCTCCGTTCTCTCTAAAGTTTCCGAATCTATCCTTAATAGGAAGATTTGGAAACATCTCAATTCTTCTAATCTTATCTCTGATCGCCAGTATGACTTTCGTAAGAAATGCTCTACTGGTGATTTTCTCTCCCTTCTCTCTGACTTTTGGTCCTCCGCTCTTCGGCATTTCAGTGAATCCTTTGCTGTGATGCTGGACATATAGAAAGCCTTCGATAGAGTCTGGCAAAAAGCTTTGATTTCAAAACTTCCTCTTTTGGTATCTATTCTTCTCTCTGTGATCTCTCTAATTTCCTTTCCGGTCGTTCTATAGCTGCTGTTGTAGAGGGCCACCGTTCTTCCTTTAAATCTATTAATAGTGGTGTTCCTCAGGGTTCTGTCCTATCTCCAACACTTTTTCAGCTTTTCATTAATGACCTTCTTTCTATTACCTCATCTCCTATCCACTCCTATGCTGATGACTCCACCCTTCATTACTCCTTCAAGTTTGAAAAACGCCCCACCCAACAGCAGTTAATAAACTCGAGAAGGGTAGCCTTGGAGCAGCTAACCTCTGATCTTTCACGTATTTCAAATTATGGCAGAAAACTCTTTTCAGTTTGAAAGGCGCCCCTCCCAACAGCAGTTAGTAGACGCAAGGAGGGTAGCCTTGGAGCAACTAACCTCTGATCTATCTCGCATTTCAAATTGGGATGAGAAAACATGGTTGTTTTCAATGCTCCAAAAACTCAATTCCTCCATCTCTCCACTCGACACAATTTTCCACACAACTACGATATTTTCTTTGAAAACACACAACTCAAACCTTCATCTCTCCTTAATATTATTGGTGTTTCTTTTTCTAGTGATCTTTATTGGAAAGATCACTAGAAATAGTGGATAGGAGATGAAGTAATAGAGAGAAGGTCATTAATGAAAAGCAGAAACAACAACACTAATGTTAAAAGACAAAGGACCAGGAGTGAGAAGGTAGACGAGTTAATCAGCTGTATCTTGAAAATTAGAGGAGAACCTTTGATGGCGTTTTAAGTTAAAATCACAGAAAAGAGATAATAAAGGAATGTCATTTATTTTGAAACGAGAAATTACTCCATTAATAAAGACACCATTTTATCATTATTTCAGCTGTAAAATAGGAAAAGAGGGAAAAATCCTGGTCACCTCATATTTGCTGTAATTTATGTACAGTAAATCTCAGTGGTTGGTTAGATAATAAAGTCCGGTCAATTCCTGATATAGCGAGAACCTACCAAAAACGCAAGTGATGGTTTTTTTCTGCATGATGCTTATTTTTAAACAATTCAAGTATGCGTGATCAGATTAAAATATTAATTTTTATGATTATCTAACACTTAGGAATGCAGTATGATCCATGTTCATACTCTGCCCATGACCAGCTGCAAAGTTCCTTCAAAAAATAATGACAATAAACTACCAGATTAAACTCTCTCTCAAACATAGAAACATTTTATGAAATTCTTATGATTCTCAAATGAAAATATTGTGGTGATAACATGTTTTTCCTATGTAGAAGTACTTTCCTTCTTATATGGAATACCCGGTACCTGCTTGGGTTGTTTGTATCCATAAAACTCTTCTTAAAAGAGTGGAGCCTTGGGTTTTTGTCTCATTATCTCTTAAATTCTGTACAATCTTTCGAGTCGCCAGATTTTTGTTTCACACTTCTTATAACATCACTAGTACAATGAAGGCTAGTCTTCTGAACTCTTTAGTCATTTAATTTTTCCCTAAGCTCTCTACACGTTCCCATCCATTCTTTGTCTAACTCTCCAAACCCAGACTTATTAGCTATGCTCATTCTTTCATGTACTTTACGCTACTGACAAAATATGGAACACAATTCTTTCTGATTTTCAAATATCATTTTACTGTGAAAGATCTTCACTTTATTTTGATACATCCTTACTTTAGAAGGTTTGGTGTACTATTTCTCCTATTCACACACACACACACATATATATATATATATATATATATATATATATATATATATATATATATATATATATATATATATATATATATATATATATATATATATATATATATATATATATATATATATATATATATATATATATATATATATATATATATATATATATATATATATATATATATATATATATATATATATATATATATATATATATATATATATATATATATATATATCGAGTATATATATATATATATATATATATATATATATATATATATATATATATATATATATATATATATATATATATATATATATATATATATATATATATATATATTATATATATATATATATATATATATATATATATATATATATATATATATATATATATATATATATATATATATATATATATACTTTCGATAACTGCTGATCGGGGAATCGAACCCGGGCCCAAAAGATGGAAGTCCGTCGCGCTAACAACTACTCCACTGATGGTTCAAAAGGAAACAATCCAGAACTTCTACTGACATTTCGTCTAGTGAAAAGTCCCTTCAATATTTCCCCGACCACAACTTGGGCGTAGCGTCAGCATGGGCTAGGTTCTGTCCTCGATATATACCGCAGTGCAGATGTTATAATTTTGATAGCCACTGTGATAAACCGTGGAATCATTTTTTATACTTTCGATAACTGCTGATCGGGGAATCGAACCCGGGCCCAAAAGATGGAAGTCCGTCGCGCTAACCCCTACTCCATTGATGGTTCAAAAGGAAATAATCCAGAACTTCTACTGACATTTCGTCTAGTGAAAAGTCCCTTCAATATTTCCCCGACCACAACTTGGGCGTAGCGTCAGCATGGGCTAGGTTCTCTCTCTATACTATCGCTATTACAACGGACATTGCTCTTCTGAACTCTCCCGTCGCATACCTCCTCCTACATCTGCACTGCGGTATATATCGAGGACAGAACCTAGCCCATGCTGACGCTACGCCCAAGTTGTGGTCGGGGAAATATTGAAGCGACTTTTCACTAGACGAAATGTCAGTAGAAGTTCTGGATTATTTCCTTTTGAACCATCAGTGGAGTAGTGGTTAGCGAGACAGACTTCCATCTTTTGGGCCCGGGTTCGATTCCCCGATCACCAGTTATCAAAAGTATAAAAAATGATTCCACGGTTTATCACAGTGGCTATCATATATATATATATATATATATATATATATATATATATATATATATATATATATATATATATATATATATATATATATATATATATATTATATATACTACAATTCGAAAAATAAAACATTTTAATTTGCACTTTTCTTATCCAAACACAAAGATATCACAACTACAAGCAATTAATTAGTTAATTAAAAACTTTAATTTATAAGTTCATTAATTTATTTTAAAGTTTTGTTTTGCACAGTTTGTGAATTCGAAATTTAAATTTGGGAGACATGAAGATCTCATTTGCCAACTTTATGATGGAGAACATATTACAAACATCGTAGCAAAGTTAAAAAAAAAGATATGAATGAAAAGATAATAGAAATTTAAAATTTATTATTATTATTATTATTATTATCATTATTATTAGAGTTTGAAAACATTAGTAATTTGCATAATAATGTAAAGTAGCTGATAAGGAGAAAAATGAGTTAAAAAAATTGCATAACTGCGTGAAATGAGTAAAGGGTTTATGTAGAAGAATCGAATGGAATAACAATTTTGAATCTCTTTTTATCCATCGCTT
>SEYY01010804.1:0-11222 GCA_009176605.1 Armadillidium nasatum
GTAAATATATATAGGTTTACGACTAGTAGGCCTCATGACAATCGCGAGATTATGAAACGGACTTATTTAAGTCATAAAAAATTAAGAATATCTGAAGCCTGAGTACCTCCATAAATTATAATTTTTAAAACATTCAAATAAAGTATGCAATATAAATATTAAGACTATCAACATATTCTGATTGATGAAGATTGATTATAATGAAACATTCCTAAATAATTTTATACTTAAATTCAAAATGACAAAGCTGAATTTAAATGAATAATAAGTGGAAGATCTCATGTGATATATATATATATATATATATATATATATATATATATATATATATATATATATATATATATATATATATATATATATATATATATATATATATATATATATATATATATATATATATATATATATATATATATATATATATATATATATATATATATATATATATATATATATATATATATATATATATATAATATATATATATATATATATATATATATATATATATATATATATATATATATATATATATATATATATATATATATATATATATATATATATATATATATATATATATATATAATATATATGTGTGTAATTTACTGTATACATTAGAGCAGAAATGTGTTTGTTTTATATGATTATGTGACATTTGGTGTTACAGGTTGATCAGACTTAATAATAAACAAAACGAAGCTCACTTAGATTATGATTGTGCATTGGATAAGAATAAGCTAATGGGGCATCGAAATGTACTAAACATTAGTGAAACTCACAATAAGAATTTTTTAAAAATCATTTTAATTAAGACGCATTTTTTCATACATGTTTCTGCCTCAAGCAAAAAATGCTTTAGGCAAAATAACTGCTTCTTTTATGATGAACCTTAGGATTTTGTTCTTTACTTTGCTTGTTTATGCCTAATTTTCTCTCAAATCATTTTATAATGATAGTTGCTTTTAAAGAAACTTCCTCTTCCTTCTCTGAAACTAAAGATCTTAGAAAATATCCTTAGCTCGAGGTCAAATTGTGACAAACTTTCGTATTTCCAAAATAAAAATACAGTATGATCATCTGCTCATATATCTTGTGTGGTTGCGTAACATATGTAAAGGCTTTAGACAATATATTTCTGTCATACGTCGCTGTTTTTAACTCTACATTCCATATGATTATCTTCGTTAGGTAATTTGATGACTCGTATTCTCTCAAATCTTTCCAAATCGTCAGTTGCTGATGGAAAGACTTTCTTTTCCGTTATTGTCAATTATGGTGTTGAGGTGTTTCTTATGTTTTGTTTAACTTATTTTATTCCTGTTTTATATTTTATTCCTACAGCGTTTAGTGGCATAACGATATAATGATTGACCCACTCGATTAAGTACGTCGATTCGATCTCTCTTGTGGATACTGGGTATCATCTACCCTAGAAAAATTTTTATCCTCGAATAGGGCAATGGCTGTGAGATGTAAACTTTTTATTTAAAAAAAATTTAACATTTCTTCAGCTACATTTTTAGCATTATTTATACTAGCACCGATTATTCAACTCTATCCTTCCATTCATTTTAAGACTGTTTTCTCTTTTGCATCAACGGTTGTTTTTCGACTTTAATTGTGCAGTTATATTCTGCCCATCTGAATGAGTTTTCTAAGTAAGACACCACAACTTTGAGAAATTCAACACTTTTAAAACTCTACTTCCTCATTTCTTTTTTAAAACACCTAACTTTCCTACCTCCTACGACGGGTTTTCCGTTTCGCCAGTGAACAGTATAAACATTTTTGATCTGAACATAAAAAAATATTAATTGTCTTGAACTTCTCATATCACAACAGTTGTTACGTAGCAAAAAAAAGGCAAGCGCATTTGAAGTTGCTAGTCTTTTTCCTTCTGAATAGTTACTTCATATTTACAGGTTTCTTATGCGCCCTTATAAGGTGCATTTCTTTTACATATGTGGGATAAGGATTCTGGTTTCACCCATCTATTGAATGGAATTGAGTATAAATCTAAAAAAATTATAAACGTCCATTACTTTAAAATCTGTTGACCTTTTATCTCAGCGATCTTACATTGACGCACTAATTTTTATTTAATTGCGCTACAACGGCAGGTAGTTGAGGAGGTTAACCACTCACATTTACCATATTTCCGGCGTCCCCATGAGCATAAGATATTTTGTATTTTCACGCAAATTTTGAGGGGAGTTTGGTAACCCCAGGCTTGCATAGTGTTGGAATTTATTTCCAACTAAACAAATCGTATGAAATTCCTTCTTATGAGACTAAATACTTTTCAGATGTTTCTAATTTTTCCCTCCTCAAAATCAACGTTTGAGTGATGTTAAGCTTGAACTTTGATGTTTTTATTTATTTAACTTTCCAACCTTTTAAGCCATTATTATTTTTATTTCTATTTTTTTTTTATTTATAGCTATTTTTGTTATTTCTTCTTTAGATAAGTTGTCAATAATAAATTACATTGGTAACACAGGTTTTAAAAAATTCTAAATATTTGCAGGGCTTTCATCGTACGATTATCAGGAATATGACTTAAATAAGGAGGATGGGTAGTAGGGAAACCAGTCGAGAGGAGACTAAATCTTCTGAGAAGATCCCATATCCAGTTCTTCCATTCAATTACATTTCCAAATTCTCTTATTTTCTGGTATCATTTTTGTTTGAAAAAGCCCCAAACGAATTTGCACATTGCAATTTCAATTAATAAGAAAAAGAAAGAATATTACTAATCCCACTGTCCTCAATTCCCAATTTCTGCTATTCACTCACTCGGATCTTCGAGGAGATGCATAATTAATATGGAAGTGGTTTTTGTAATCAACAATTTATTATTGATGTATTTTTATGTAGAATTTTTAAATGTATTCCCATTGGAATTTATTCTTGTCATAATTTCCTAACTAAAAATGAGAAAACAATAATAATGAAAGAACCACCGTTTATTAGTTTGAAAAAGGTCCAGAAATACCTTAAAATAAATCAAGATATAATGACTACTGTGTCACAACTGGAAAGTGATTAACTCACTTGCTCAAAGGTGATGGTTTGATGTGGATCATGTAGATAGAAACTGCTTAGAAAGTTCCCCTACTCGAATAGGTGTCAACTTTTTAAAACATGACAGTAACTTAATTTATAATTTGTCCGATTTAGTCTTTAATTCACTATGTTTCATACTCAGTAATGAAGAAAATTCCTCTGTGAACACTTGAGTCAACAATGTACCAAACAAGAATAAATGCCGATTGCCGTTTTCTCTAATAAAAATAAATTATGTTCACTTTTATATGAAATGAGGTCTTTTCAGTAACTCATGTAACTGGTCAAAATCGTCTTGACACTATAAGGTCATCCTTCCGCCAACTTGATATTTAACCACGTGGCTTTCCCGTCATTTTGGTTTTTTGACCCAGTGGTTTTCGCCATCTTGATCACGTGACTTTGAATTTTTTCTCGCCTTATTTTTTTGAAAAGTTCATCCGACAGTTTAATAATTTTATTCATCGTTTTAAGTTATTAGCTGAAGGCCATAATTATGAATAATTTCCAATTATGCAAGTGGTCAGAAAATTATATATATATATATATATATATATATATATATATATATATATATATATATATATATATATAATATATTATATAATATTTAATATAATATATAATATATATATAATATATAGTATATTATACATATATAAATTAAAATATTATATATAAATATTTAATATTATTAAGAATAATAAAAAAAAAAAATCTTATTTTAATATTTAAATATAATAAAAAATAATAAAATTTTAATTAAAAAAAAAAAAAAAAAATAAATTTTTTTTTTTTTATTTTTGTTATTTATATTTATTAATAAATATATATATAGTAATTAAATATATATAATATGTATATATAGGTGATATGTTATAATTTTTAACATATACCTTATATCTATATTATTAAAATTATTAATACTCTATTTAATAGTGAAAACCAAATGTGATATTTAGTATTAAAGTAATATTGTATATAAGGTAAGAATTATAATATAGCATCGTAATTAAAAAATTGAAAATATAAAAGTAACAATGTCAATCTTTCATGCATTGTATTTATAATATGTTATGAATAGACTATCTTATCTTAAAACTTAACTATAGTAACTCTCTTTTAAATCATTTGCCACAATTTTCATAATATATAATTCATACAGCTACTGTCACATATAATTATTATTAATTTCAACTGATCATTTCAAGAGGTCATAATAGGCTCAGGTATAGGACAAGAGAACAGGGTGCCAATAATGCCAAATATAATATTTCATGATGAAACAGTATTTAATCAATATATATATTATAAAGATTAGGATTTTCATATTATAATAAAATTTTTTAAATAGGATGTTAATTAATTTAAGGATACCAGTTATTCATATTATATTTATGAATTAATATTATATAATATGAGTAAAAGGGATGGAGATATGGTTATGTATTATCGATTGTATAAAAATATTCGAATAAATATCAGAAAATAATCGGAGAAGAACCTAATCAGTAAACAAGGAGGTGCCTAGTAGAGTATCATTATTAAGACATATACACACATTATATTACTAACTATTTTCTTATAAGACGAACTAATCTATTCATGATATCATTAACTACTGAATACTACTCGTAATATGTTTTCCATAATAATGAGACAATCATCTAATGCATACACCAAGTCTTAGTTGCTCTCTCTAATTTTGCTCGATTATTCTAGATCTAGAATCCACATTTTTACTTTCAACACAATTAAGATAAACAGCAAACTAAAATATTCTTTGAATCTGTAGTAGAATATAAATAATAATTCTGAATTAAAAATAAGGAAATATCGACATAAATTGAAAATATCTATAAATAATTCGAATAATATCAAGAAACAATATCTCGCATCGCTAAATCCCATTCAATAATAGGTAATAATTTATATCCACTAAATCTCAATTAATTATTACAATTAAAATTGAGAAAAAAATTCATGAAATAAAAAGAAAGTAGTGATAAGGATAGGGAAAACAGGATAAGGAAAAGGTCATATCTGACCTTTTCACAAAGCTCCAAAATAGAATCCATAATCTGACTTATACTAAACATCTGATATAAGTAATGATTATAGCTCAATTTAATCTTATTAATAATTCATTAGAATTATAATTAATAAAATCAGGGAGTCCAATATACAAGATATTATTTAATAAGATAGTAGTTGATGTAATATAACTAAATATCATGAAATTCAGTTATAGTATATGTTATAATTCAATTATAAAGATGTCCTATCATGAATACTCATTGCGATATCGATTGACTTAATATCGTAAGACCAGATGAGATTGTACCTCCATTAAATAATAAGTTATCATTATAAGATCGTAACGTTAAAGTTAATAACTATATACCTTTACAGGAAATTCTCAATAAACTTAACCATATCCACGAACTTAATACGACTATATACAAACAATCCTATAAAACCTTTCATTATACATTAAGAAATTACATAACTGACATCTTAACCATCAATATGAAATAAAGCTGTGATTTTAAAATGGAGAGGAAATCATCCATGCATTCAAGAGATTTATTATGTAAACCACCAGTAATAAACATAATTAATCCCTCTGTTAATACAACTAATTCTATACCGACTCTATATATAAGTGATTACCATATGTAGTTATAGTATAATCTGTTTATACTATAGATTTGAATTAATATGAAACTTTCGAACACTTAAATAATAATGCCTTTGAATGTTGAATCTTCTTAAATAATAACAATATACTCAGAAATTATATAGTTGTAATTTTATAAACGTCTTTATAATCATATATTATATTATTTATATAAATTGCTGAAGTCCTAATTTATATATTTTAAATATTAATAATCAGTGTGTTTGTTTATTAATCTTTCGCGAATAATTTAATATCCATATTTATGTCTTTATAATATTCATAATGAATTAACTTCAGGGTAATAGAATAGTCGTTGAGCATTCATATTACGATAGACTAAATAAGCTTTACTCGAAATGAGCTGACATTCTATAGGCTACTTGTAATAACTCTATCCACCATAAATAACTAATAAAAATCTATAAGTGAATAAAAAAAAAATAGTATAAAAAAAATATACTCCCGGATAATGTCTATAAAGTTTTTTTCGTAATTATGATGGTATCTCAAAATATTACCATATGAGATGAGTAATAAAGTGTGTTTACACTGTAAGAATTTACATCTTCTCATTAGTAGCCCTACCATCCTATGCAGGCTAGTGCATTGTGTGCAAGTGCTTGCTCGAAGGTCAATTCAGAGTTTATAATTTTTAAGTGGCAAAATACTTACTTAAGGGTCTTTAGTCAGTATTATATGGTGTCATAAAACGACAACAATTTTTTTATTTATATTATATTTTTTTATCATTATATTTTTGTTTCGCCATTCTTTTATAAATTATTTTATTGACTAAGAGCATTTTATTTAGCTATAAAAGAAAAACAATCTACCTGCATAATCTCTAATATTCAGATTTAATTTCGCAAGAGAGATTGAAAGACATACAAAACTCAATTATTTTAAATCTTTAAATTAATTTTAATTTGTATATAAGATACTGAAAGTATTTCATTTAGATTTCTCATATTTTTACTATTCGATATCATTTTTATTGAAGCTTATGAATTATTTTCTTATATTCAATGTTACTAGTAGAAACTTACTCAGTTTAATAAGTACTCCCCTAAAACCAATTTGCTATGTACATTACAGATAATATGAAAATTAAGTTAAGTTATTAAATAGGTTATTTGGTCATAGTTAGTTGAGTAAAGGTTTTGCTCAGCTGAATATAATGTATCATGTGAGAATTTGGATATAGTTTCATAGGTCATGTGTATGTTAAGTATATTTAATAGACCTCTTTAAATATAATGTCACAAGTTCTTTACGTTTACATACACTATATACATTTAAAATATTGATATATATGTGCTGATATTCGAATATTCAGTTTTTCGCATTATACTATGATATTAGTAACATTAAATATCGTTAAATGCTTATAGTATTCGATAGTTACTGCTCAATATGATTACCATATAAGTTGGTTCACCTCAGTAGGGATATAAATGATGGATGCATAAGCTTCAGGTAGTCAGAGACTCTTTGGTAATAGGCTGATAAGTGCCAAATATGTATTTATTAAATTAATGTATAAATAACATATGTCTAATAGTTTCTCATGTAGGTTACGGTAATTTAATAAAAAGATTAATTAATGATATGATAATGGGAATTGTACATTGATAGATTGTTTATAGTACTCATAATAAAATAGAATATTAATGCATATGTGATCAAAGCAGTGTAAGGCTAAATGACTTATCGTGAGTCGATATTTTTATATATTATGATTTGTTTGTACTGTACTAATTATCTTATTAGCATTATTATAAGTCTTTAGATCAAGTAGTATCACATAAAAAGTAAATTTGTATTGCGTAAAACATAATATGCTTATACAATTTAGTAGGTGGATTGATACCGGTTACTCTGTATTTGAGATAGGGTCGCTTTCATCATTACTGGCTGACATTCCTGATGTAGGTTAATAGGGAACATCATCTACGATACAACTTCCTATTTACAGTTAAGTCGAATGCAGTTAGATGCACATGCAACAAAAAAGATAGAATTGTATCTAATCTAATAGATGAGAGCCATTGTCTAAGAATAGTTATCAATCTGCAAGCTCGGATTATGGCTCTATGTAGGATTTCTGCTTTGATATTAGTCGATTTCTCTCACAAGGATATTTTTTAGACACATCACCGTATACAAAACTCAAATACAAAGTCCTCTACGACGTCAACTACCAATGAGATAAAGAATACCTTGACCTTGTATTATTATTTACAAATCGAATAAAAAATTCATTAAATAATTATAAAGCGCGTCACAAATATATAATAATATAAATAAGAAGTATATACTACATTTAAATAATATACGAATGTAAATAGTGATAAAGAATAATGAATGCAAAATTAAAAATAGTAAGGATGGAAGATAGTTAAAAATTGCAAATTAAAATGTCTACTTAGAATAAAGTTATTATAGAATGGCAACAGATTAAGAAATGAAAATTGCACCAACGTTTATTATCAAATTTAATATTGATTGAAAATAAATTTAATTATAATAATTAATAATAGATATATATAATATATATAAATATAATTAGATTAAATTCATATAACAGACACGAAAATAATCCTACAGATAATGAGATAACCACCACACAATACAATGACACAATAACTCATAATAAATAAGTGAAAAAATATCTACAATTACTAAAACAAACACACAACAGACTAACCAACCAACCTAATACGTTATAAAACAACAAACTATACAATCACAACAAAATAATATAAATGTAAGTGGCTATTAAGATAAATATAATATGTACTAAAAAAACTCCTGTCAGTTATATCAATTTATAGAAATACAAAAACAAGTAAATGTAAGAATCCCTAATCATAAGGCTAAAACGACGATCACTCAATTTATAATAAATCTAGATATAATGAATATAATATATATTATAACTTACCACTAATGAGAGTTAGCTTGGAATAGGTATTCCAAAATATATGCACTCCACGTAATAAGCCTCTCAAACGATTAGATAAAATATTAACATAATCGAACTAATTGTGTCAAAATAATAATGCGAAAAAAATTCCAATAATCAACTAATGAAACAAGAATACGACAGAAAACACCTCGAGTCGTGCGCCAGAGAAAAACAATGCGGGAAACAGGCATAACACTGACATTAAACCTCACAGTTGGCCAAGTGAATAACCCTATTATAGGGTAAAGAACCGATTACTGAACAGTGAAAAGAACGATTTACTTAGAGAAAAAAGTTACAAGATCATAATCCAATATGACACATATCTGAAACATCTAAAAAATACTTCTGATCTAGATGAAAGGAAAAGGTATCGAGCATACTCTCTGGCAATTTTAATGTGCTGTTTCCAGACCAGATATGTTAACTCTCGAGATGTTGTGATCTGCTAGGAGAGTGAGAGTTCTGTTCTTCAAGTTACTTGATGGTATTAAAAAATTCTAGTGGATTAAGATTGACTCAAAATCGACAAAATGGATTAAAATAAAGTTACTATTATGTGTTAAAGATTGACACTATTCCGAGTAGAAGCAGGACTTATACTAGCAGCCTGATATGGTGAATTGAATCAAATGTCTTATCATAAAAAAGCCATGTACATATCTATTTACCGATCTAAAGTGGAAGGATTTATTACTCATTTACCCAATTGTTACATCCCTTTAAGTGATAAATATTACATGATATAAATTAGAAAAGGATAAATATGTGTGATATTTCAAATAATATAAAGGATTACTATTTGGGACATCACAAATAACTACATTATTGTTTAGCTTCATTTTTCTTGTTAAGTAGGTAGAAGTATCCAGTCGAAGATTAAGTAATGCAACAACTAACAGAGAGCACAATCATCTTAAAAATTCTTGTAAAAAACAATCAATAAAATGTTGATTGGTACAAGTAATACTGAAACATTTAATCTGAGATAAAGGTCACTGGCTCATTTAGTCATATACATCCTCTCGATAAGATCAGAGTGAGGTGATGCCGAAATTATGACAGAACATCTGGATTATATTGACCGACGAACTAGGGTAATAAGTTATATTAACTTTATACTTTTTCGTATTATTAAATGAGATTTGCAATTGATCAAAAATATCATCTTGGAGCCGCAGAGATTTCAAAACATAATTACAAGAAATAATCACAGCACGAAAAAGTAAGATGATTGGAAATGTAATTGAATCGAAAGAACTGATATAAAACTATCATAAGACATTTAGAGTCTCCTCTCGACTGGTTTCCCTACTACCCATCCTCCCTATTTAAGTCATATTCCTGACAATCGTACGATGAAAGTCCTGCAAATATTTAGAATTTTTTAAAACCTATGTTACCAATGTAATTTATTATTGACGAACTTATTTAAAGAAGAAATAACAAAAATAGCTATAAATAAATAAAAAAATAGAAATAAAAATAATAATGGCTTAATAGGTTGGAAAGGACCATATTTAAACATGTTTCTTTTTTTTCAAAGGGGGGGGGGGAAATTAAATAAATAAAAACATCAAAGTTCAAGCTTAACATCACTCAAACGTTGATTTTGAGGAGGGAAAAATTAGAAACATCTGAAAAGTATATAGTCTCATAAGAAGGAATTTCATACGATTTGTTTAGTTGGAAATAAATTCCCACACTATGCAAGCCTGGGGTTACCAAACTCCCCTCAAAATTTGCGTGAAAATACAAAATATCTTATGCTCATGGGGACGCCGGAAATATGGTAAATGTGAGTGGTTAACCTCCTCAACTACCTGCCGTTGTAGCGCAATTAAATAAAAATTAGTGCGTCAATGTAAGATCGCTGAGATAAAAGGTCAACAGATTTTAAAGTAATGGACGTTTATAATTTTTTTAGATTTATACTCAATCCCATTCAATAGATGGGTGAAACCAAAATCCTTATCCCACATATGTAAAAGAAATGCTCCTTATAAGGGCGCATAAGAAACCTGTAAATATGAAGTAACTATTCAGAAGGAAAAAGACTAGCAACTTCAAATGCGCTTGCCTTTTTTTTGCTACGTAACAACTGTTGTGATATGAGAAGTTCAAGACAATTAATATTTTTTTATGTTCAGATCAAAAATGTTTATACTGTTCACTGGCGAAACGGAAAACCCGTCGTAGGAGGTAGGAAAGTTAGGTGTTTTAAAAAAGAAATGAGGAAGTAGAGTTTTAAAAGTGTTGAATTTCTCAAAGTTGTGGTGTCTTACTTAGAAAACTCATTCAGATGGGCAGAATATAACTGCACAATTAAAGTCGAAAAACAACCGTTGATGCAAAAGAGAAAACAGTCTTAAAATGAATGGAAGGATAGAGTTGAATAATCGGTGCTAGTATAAATAATGCTAAAAATGTAGCTGAAGAAATGTTAAATTTTTTTTAAATAAAAAGTTTACATCTCACAGCCATTGCCCTATTCGAGGA
>SEYY01010805.1:0-15000 GCA_009176605.1 Armadillidium nasatum
ATGGATCCTAAGTCATATTTTCTCCTTTGAGGATGCGAATGCGGATGTGGATACTGATGCGGATGCGGATGGGATGAGGATGCGATGGATGCCATTACTCATATATATATATATATTATATATATATATATATATATATTAATATATATATATATATTATTATATATATATATATATCCTTCTTGGGCAATGGCCGAAAGCCTAACGAAAAAGTCGGAAAAACTCTATTCTAGTCGATGGTGGCCAACATGTCCAGATACACGGCGTATGAAAGAATGCAAGTCAAAGGAAGTTGGGAAAACACATAATGGGAGTGTGTTCCAGACTTTTCCAGTAGAGTATATGTAAGATTGAGCATAGAGGTTAATTCTCTGGTCGGATAGTCGGACAGAGAAAGGAAAAGACTGAGTAAAAAGCCGTGTCGCACGAGCTCTTCTCATTGGAGGAGGTATGATACGAGAGAGTTCAGGAGAGCAGTGTCCGTTGTAATAGCGATAATATAGAGAGAGTGACACTACAATTCGATGGGCAGAAAGTGATTGGAGAAAGTTAGTAATAGCAGGAGAGTTGATGAGACGAAAAGTCCTAGACTCTACCTTCTCAAGGAAAGCTGTATGTGTGGAGCCATCCCAGATGTGTGAAGCATTCTCCATACAAGAACGAACAACACTCCTATAGAGAGCAAGCAAATGGTGAGTGTGAAGTAATTCTGAAGGCGCCTCAGAGCACCCAACCTCTTAGAAGATTGTTTAGAGAGAGAAGTAATGTAATCTTTCCAAGAAAGATCACGAGAAAAAGATACACCTTGAATATTAAGAACAGATAAAGGTTTGAGTAGTGTGTTTCGAAAAAGATATCGTAGTTGTGAGGAAGATTTTGTCGATGGAAGAACTGAGTTTTTGAGGCATTAAAAACTACCATATTTTCTCTACCCCAATTTGAAATACGTGAAAGATCAGAGGTTAGTTGCTCCAAGGTTATTTTTCTCGAGTCTATTAACTAGTGTTGGGATGGACATCCTATATATATATATATATAATATATATATATATATATATATATATATATATATATATATATAATATATATATATATATAATATATATATATATATATATATATATATATATATATATATATATATAGATATATTAAGATAGCTCTTTCCTAGTGAACCTTAATCTAATTAGAAAGATCAAAGCCAATGATAAGTGTTTCCACACACTCATTTAATACACTGTTAACGTTTAAAACCGTATCTCGGTTCGTCTTCAGCACAACTAAATTTTAAAAATTTCTATTTACAATCAAAAATACAATCAAAATATAAATTCATTAACTATCTATATGATATTGAAAATAATAATAGTTGTAATAAAAATAAAAATTAAGTAATAATATTAATATTGATATAACAAATAAAAATCAAAAGCTGGACTATTTTATGAAAAAGGACTTCATTGTTGAGTGAAAAGGACAATAGAAGAAGCTTGAATATATATAGGATGAACAATGAGATTTTATATACAAAACTTCAAAATTCTACGATCAAGAAGGGAGATTCATGTTGAAGAATAGAGAAATTAGAAGAATAAAAATGTGGTTATCCATGGTCTTTTATGGCAGAGTGTACAGGAGAGCAAAGAGAAGAGTCCGTACTAAAGGAAACTCCTCTATTCTTCTCAATCCTTACTTTTAATTGTTGAAAAGTTTGGTCTACATACGCCGCATTACATCTGGTACACTTAAATAAATAAATTAATGAGGATCTGAGAAGCATTGGGTGAGACTCCTTGTGTCTGAAGAAACTTTAAATTGAGAAAGTTATAATTTATAAGAATGAACTGGCATTGTGGGAATGTAGCTTTAATTATTGTAAGAATATTTCTATTAATTGAGATGAAAGCGATCCTATGTACGAAAGTTTTAAGAATATTATTTGTTTGAGTACAGTAGGAAAATGAAGGGTGGATCTGAAGATATTAGTGAGATATTTGTTAATACTTTTTTTCACTTGAACTTTGGAAATAAATTAAAATGGAAAAGTATTTTCATAAATTTCATCACTGAATATATATATATATATATATATATATATATATATATATATATATATATATATATATATATATATATATATATATATATATATATATATATATATATATATATATATATATATATAAATATATATATAATATATATATATATATATATATATATATATATTATATATATATATATATATATATATATATATATTATATATAATATATACTATATATATATATATATATATATATATAATATATATATATATATATATATATATATATATATATATATATATATATATATATATATATATATATATATATATTTTATATATATATATATATAATATATATAATAATTATTTTTAATGATGGATCGCATACCATACTTTTTCATTTGCGGATGCGGATATTGAATTTTTGTCAAGTACGGATGCGGATGCGATGCATATGCGGATGTATAATTTTCGAAAGTGCGGATTCGGATGCTGATGTATAATTTTTGAAAGTGCGTATGCGGATGCGAATACGGATGCAGATACGGATGTTAATTTTGTTGAGGATGCTCCGCAGATGCGGATGCAGATGCCATTATAATATATATATATATATATATATATATATATATATATATATATATATATATATATATATATATATATATATATATATATATATATATATATATATATATATATATATATTATATATATATATTAATATTTCAAGAATAATTTGCTATCTAAATATTAGTAATTATATACTATTTGTTATTTTGCTATCTTATTTTTATTGCCTTAAGAATTTTTCACAATAAGCTTGCCTCTTTTAAAATGAAATACGAATTATAATTTTCTTTTTTTACTATTTATAAATTAAATTTGTGTTTTGCATTCCAAAAATTGTATTTGTTTTGGCAATAAATATCATTATCTCATATATATATATATATATATATATATATATATATATATATATATATATATATATATATATATATAATAAATAAGCATGCCATTAGTAGTTAATGTGGGGTTAGACTATTATTGATCAAGATTTATTAACCATAAACAATTTTTTAACACTATTCTCTACGTTTCGATTTCACTCTGAAACCATTTTCAAGAGTATATAGCTGTAAGAAAGAGAAAGAACAATCAATTACATTTATGATATAAACTGCATTAAAATTAACACTATAAATGAACTAAATAAATAAACTAATACACAGTAAATTAGAATACGACAAGAAGGGACGTCTACTGCATAGTTACTGAAGAGGCGAGGTTGAATAAATTACCTCAAAGTTCTGAAAACTGGATAAGTAGTTGGTTGTTTGAATTGGTGCAAAGATATGTTAAATTCTATTTAATTAAGCATATGAAATCCAAATCTGATCTGATTTGTGCTGACATTTAATATAACAACTGTGTAGTTAGTGTTAATGCTTACAGATCCAGATACACGCAACAAATTATTCATAAAAACACTATCACACACACAGAGGTGAAAAGGTACCTCTGAAAACCAAAAATCAAAAAATATATATTAAATATATATGTGAATAAATACATGCACCAAACATACCATGCACATAAAATAAAATTTAATATAAACTCACGTGGACGCATGCATCCAATATAAGAAAAGGAGGCATATCATATATATGTCATGATAGAATAGGAAACAGGGAATAGTATATTATTAGCTAGCCATTATCTGGTGAACAAAAGATATATTCTATAAAAATTATTGGTAGAAAGGTTATAAAAAAAACAATATTATTTGAATTATTATGTTGTGGCTAGCATATTGGACTAATAGAATTAGAGACCAGCGATATAGAGAGGAGTACTGGTTAGATTATTGTTTAAGTCTGGTTTTTGTTTGAGAATGTATAGAGATTCCAGTATGCGTAACGACGTGGGGTCAGGGTTGGTGTCTAGAACGCTGAAGTTGTTTGGGGAGAGGAAAGGTGTTGCATGTTTGTGTGTGAATCCGTATGTTAGAAAAAGCTGGAGTAGAAAGAGGAAGGAGACAAGTACGGTGAAAGATGCCCTGGTGTTCACAGATCACAGATCTCAAAAGCCTGGTGATAGATCCTATGCAGCCCTTGCTACATAAAGGACAAGAGTACTTATATACCACCGAGGCTTTGAGAGGAAAGGGCAATGACGGTTTGTAATGGAAAAGAGAAGAGATTTTGAAAGAAGTACTGTATGTGAATCGAAATGTCATACTATTTATTATAAAGATTAAGCTCAAGAGGAGCACCAGCATATATATATATATATATATATATATATATATATATATATATATATATATATATATATATATATATATATATATATATATATATATATATATATATATATATATATATATATATATATATATATATATATATATATATATATATATATATATATATATATATATATATATATATATATATATATATATATATATATATATATATATATATATATATATATATATATATATATATATATATATATATATATATATATATATATATATTATGCCTCCTCTGGTGGGCAAAGGCCGGAGGCCTACCATTATCCACCAGAATTGGGGAACAGTCGAAAATCTAATCGCTAATGGCCGACGTGACCCGACACACGGCGCTTAAAAGTGTGCAAGTCAAAGGAAGTTGGGGAAACAGAGAAAGGATGAGACTGTGTAGAAAGTCGTGTCGCCAGATCCCTTCTCAATGGAGGAGGTATGAGATGTGAGAGTTCAGGAAAGAAATGTCCGTTTTAATAGCATTGGTAAAAGAAAGAGTGACGCAAAAGTTCAATGGGAAGAAAAAAAATCGATAGAGTTAGTAAGAGCATAAGAGTTTATAAGACGAAAAGCCCACACCAGATGTGTGAGGCGTACTCCATACAGTGGCGAACAACACCCCTATACAGAGAAAGCAACTGTGAAAAAGAAACGAAGTCGCCTCAGAACACCCAACCTCTTAGAAGCTAGTTCAGAAAGCGAAGTAATGTGATCTTTCCAAGAAAGATCACTAGAAAAAGAAGCACCGAAAATATTGAAGACAGATGAAGGTTTGAGTTGAGTGTTTTCGAAGATGTCATAGTTGTGTGGAAGATTGTATCTAGTAGAAAGATGGAGGAATTGAGTTTTTGAGGTATTGAAAACAAAAATGTTTTCTTTGCACCAATTTAAAATATGAGAAAGATCAGATGTCAGTTGGTCCAAGGTCATCCTTCTTGAATCTATTAGCCGCTGTTGGGATGGACGTCTTTCAAATTGAAAGGAGTAATGAGGGGTGGAGTCATCGGCATTGGAGTGTATAGAAGGCTAAGTAATAGATAGAAGATTATTGATGAAAATTAGAAAAAGAGTTGAGGAGAGAACAGATCCTTGAGGAACACCACTATTTATATATTTAAAGGAAGAACGATGGTTATCTACGACAGCTGCTATAGAACGACCGGAAAGGAAATTAAAGAGGTCACAGAGAAGGATGGATTTTCTAATTTGCGGATGCGGATGCGGATGCGGATGTCGAATTTTGGAGAAGTGCGGATGCGGATGCGGATGCGGATGTTGAATTTTTGAAAGTGCGGATGCGGATGCGGATGTTGAATTTTATATATATATATATATATATATATATATATATATATATATATATATATATATATATATATATATATATATATATATATATATATATATATATATATGCGGATGCGGATGCGGATGCCATATATATATATATATATATATATATATATATATATATATATATATATATATATATATATATATATATATATATATATATATATATATATATATATATATATATAATATATATATATTTTTTTTTTTACCTTCTCACCCCCAGATTACCCCTCACTGAGGTGGCCACACTTCGCTATTGAAGCCGTCCACCGCAGACGGCCTCCTCCAGAGATCGCTCAAGGTAGAGATGTCCCAGAAGATTCTGGGGCGAGAAATAGAAGGACAGTATATATATATATATATATATATATATATATATATATATATATATATATATATATATATATATATATATATATATATATATATATATATATATATATATATATATATATATATATATATATATATATATATATATATATATATATATATATATATTTATATATATATATATATTATATAATTTATTTATTTATTTAAAAATTATTTTATTCTTAAATATTTTATTTTTTTTTTCATTTATGCTAATTTGATGAAAATAAAATATTTTTGAATTTCATAAATTTTTACGTTCACTTACTCTAATAATTTAGTAATATAATTTTTAATTTTTAAAATTTTTTTTAATTTATAATTTTTAAATTTTTTTTTTTAAAGCAAACCATTAAAATAAAAAGTTTCTTGTAATTTTTAATTTAAAGATAATTAAATTAAATAATTAATGAACTAAAGCTGAAGTTTCATAAACTTAATATTTTTTGATAATTTTGCTTTTATGTCCGACAATATAAAATCAAAATTATGTTTATGCGCACTTACACAAACACACACACACACACACACACACACACACACACACACACACACACACACGCACATTGGCGAACATGTTAAAAGTACTGTAGAAAAAAAGGAGAGATGCAAAACAAAAATAGAAATAAAAGAATAAATACTAATACCTTGGTCCTTCTTTTTTAATATGTATGTATGTATGTATGTATGTATGTATGTATGTATGTATGTATGTATGTATGTATGTATGTATGTATGTATGTATGTATGTATGTATGTATGTATGTATGTATGTATGTATGTATGTATGTATGTATGTATGTATGTATGTATGTATGTATATATATAATATATATATATATATATATATATATATATATATATATATATATATATATATATATATATATATATATATATATATATATATATATATATATATATATATATATATATATATATATATAACCTCTTATAATGGCTGATATGATTAATGTAGCAACAACATGCAGTAAATAGTCTAAATTCATGGTTAATAAGGATTGATTTTAATATATAAGAAAAAAGTTTCTTCTATTTCATTACTCGTAGAAACAAAATCAAAATTTCTTTTATGATAGTGATTTAGTCTGTAATTCAAAAGTTCTTTTTCTCTCAACCCCTCCTCTCCCCTTCTCCTTCTCCCCTCCTCTCCTCTTCTCCTCCCCTCCTCCCATCATCCCCCCTCTCCTCCTCCCATCTTCCCCTCCTCTCCTCCCTCCTCCTCTTCCCCGTCATTCTAAAAAAAAAAAAAAAAATTAAATCCTTATATATAAATCCAAGCATATTTGTTACTGGTAATTCAAGTCCCTTTATTACCAGTCTAAATGCAGTTGGAAGATTTATTAGAGGAAGCTATCCTCTTAGACTCCATTATAAAGACGAATAAGTGTCTCCAATGAGTTTTCTTTTCAGATTCAGAGTAGTGTATACCACCTATGGAGAAATTTAAATGGAAAACTCAAATTTAAATAATTTCAGTTTTTAGCCCTTGGGGGATTAGTTACAGAGACCACCCATACTGATACTCTTATACATTACATAATTTGCTATCATTTCTTTTTTGTTTTGTCAGAGTGCTAATTTATTTGATGATTTGAGCAACTATTTCTTGACAAGAATTATAACATTAGTGTTGCTATAAAGCCCAAAGATTTATTTTCAATTAAATATTTGCACTCTATTGCATTATTCAAACATATTCTGCAATTACTATAAATTACTCTAGTGTTTATGGTGTTATTCATTTTTAAGACTGGCTTTTATACTTCTTATTGCTTTTATGTTCTCTTATATTTCTTGTTTCTTTACAGAAGTCTTTCGTAAGAGCTCCATGAAGTGAAAAATAGTTTGTAAAACTTCCTTATTTGGAAAAAGAAATAATAAAAAAATTGCATTCTATTATTTCATCTAAATTTAATTGCTGGGGTTTTAATTTTTTATTTTATTTTATTTTATTTTTTAAATATTTTTTTTTTTTTTTTTTTTTTTTTTTTTTTTTTTTTTTTTTTTTTTTTATTTTAATAATAATAATTAATAATAATAATAATAATAATAAACAATAATAATATTATTATTATTATTATATAATAATAATAATAATAATAATAATAATAATAATAATAATAATAAATAATAATAATATAATAATAATAATAATAATGATGAAATAGTAAAAATAGTACTAATAAAATTATTAATACTAAATATTAGGGATGGAGTGAAGTATCGGTATCGGTATCGGTATCGGCAAGTATCGGCATATTTTCCGATACCGGTATCGGATCGACTTTTCGGTATCGGTATCGGTATCGGTATCGACCTTTTCAGTATCGGTATCGGTATCGGCAAAATTTTATCGGATATTAGTATAAATATTTTCGTAAGTATCGGCATATCCGATACCGGTAATCGGTATCGGTATCGGTAATTTTTAGGTATCGGTATCGGTATCGGTATCGGTATCGGTAAAAATTTTGGTATCGCTCCATCCCTACAGTAAATATAATAATAAAATGACCAAAAATAGTAAAAATAATAAAATAAAAGTTTGATTAAAATTAAAGGTAAAAAATATATTATGAAAAATAATAATAATAATAATAATAATAATAATAATAATAATAATAATAATAATAATAATAATAATAATAATAATAATAATAATAATAATAATAATAATAATAATAATAATAATAATAGTAACAATAATAAATATAATAATAATGATAATTATAAAAATAAAGATGATGATAATAATAAAACTAATGATAATAATAGTTTATAATATAAAATTAATAATAATAATTAATAAAATAATTAATGATAATAATAAAAAAATGAAAATAATAATTATAATTATAATTAAAATAATAATGAAAAAATAGTATTTATAAAAATAATAATAATAATATTAATAATCATAGTTATAATAATAGTATTAACTAACAATAATAATAATTATAATAATAATAATTTTCAATCTTTAATCTTTATTCATTTCTCCAGTTGCAAAAGTTGTGCAAACAAAAATCGTATACTTTATGTGTATTTAATACAAAACTGAAATGGGCTTCTTAGGAGACGAATTCGTCCTTTGAGCCCTATGAATTAATACATAATTAATATCAATCATTATTAAAATGAAGTTTATTAGTTATAAACCTTGGATATTTAATTTTTTTTGTCATGATCTTAACCTAAACTACCTCCTTAAAGATAATAATGAAAATAACAGAAAAAAAGTAATGATTAGCAATAGAAACATTAGAGTAAGTAATAATAATAATAATAATAATAATAATAATAATAATAATAATAATAATAATAATAATAATAATAATAATAGTAATAAAAATTACAGCAACTCTGTCAAAGTTGGGAATAAGTGAAGTGAGTCTGGTTAATGGGTACTTTCTTAATATTTTGATAACAAGTGATCTTTGACATGTTTACATGTGGGAAATGTTGCTGATTCTTGTATATTATTTGGAAGTTCATTCCATTGTTCAATGCCTTTGTATGATATAGCTCTACGAGATTTGGTTAGAGTGTATTTTGTTTTACCTAGTGTACGTGAGTTTGTGCTGCGAAGATTTGGTCTTCTTACACCTTGGTTATTCATTATTAATGAAATAGTTAGGAGTTTATTTGACATTCTATTTACGACTTTGAAAATGTGAATTGTCATTGTGAGAGTAAGCATATCTGGTAGTTTGAGTATGGATTAGGGATGGAGTGAAGTATCGGTATCTGCAAGTATCGGCATATTTTCCGATACCGGTATCGGTATCGGCAAAAAATTTGTATAGGAGTAAAGTATCGGTATCGGTAGTGGTATCGGTAGTAGTATCTGCAAGTATCGGCATATTTTCAGGTATCGGGTATCGGCTTCGGGGAATTTTTAGGTATCGGTATCGGTATCGGTATCGGTAAAAAATTTGGTATCGCTCCATCCCTAGTATGGATAAATTTTTTTTGAAGAGTGGGCTTGTATGTTCATAGTAATTGTGAGATCCAGATAACAAGAATTATTTTTTTTTATGTTGTGTTATTAAAGGGTTGTAGAGTAGGTGTGGGTAAACAAGACTGTATTATAGATTTTTATTATATATTTTGGAATAAAGGTATTTATCTTTAGGAATGCATATTAGCATATGCAAGTTTGCTAATAAGATTGCCGATGTGCATTTTTGAAGAAGAGTTTCTCATCGAAAATAACTCCTAATAATTTTGCAGATGGGGCTTGATTTATGTTTGTGTTTCTTGCCATAACATTTAGCTTGATAGATTTTTAAAGTTTGTCATTATTAGATTTTGTGTTTTTTGGAGATTCAGAGAAAGCCTGTTACAACATTTTCTAATACGGGATTTACTTTTGTGTTTAGAGTATCTTTATTAAGGTCTGATAATAAAATAGCTGTATCGTCTGAGTATTGAGAGTATAGAGAATTATGACAGTTTTGGAAGTCGTTTGTATATATATGTTAAAGAACAGTGGACCCAAAATAGATCCCTGAGAAACGCCTTGCGAAATTGGAGACAAGGAAGATGGTACATCTCCTAATTTCACGTATTGAGTTCTACCAGATAAATATGAACGGAAACATGTTAAGGAATTTTCCGAAACGCCAAGTCCGTTTAATTTCTGTAAAAGTAAGTTGTGTGGAACAACATTAAATGCTTTTGAAAAATCTAATAGCAGTAGTACGCATGTTTGTTTGTCATTTAATGCTCTATATATATTTTCAGTAAGGAGAATTAGTGAGTCTTCTGTGAATCCAAACTGAATTGGTGAAAGAAGCTCATTCTCATAAAAGTAATTTGCAAGTTGTATATGTACCAATTTCTCGAATATTTTACCAATTGTGTGTTGGATAGAGATGGGACTGAAGTTATTAGAAACTGATGTGTCAACGGTTTTAGGAACGGGGGTAACTCTTGCTATTATCAGTTCTTCTAGAAAGTGACCTAGCTCAAGTGATGTATTGTAGAGGATCGCTAATATTGTTGAGATTTCATTATCGCAGTATTTGTAGATTCAGTTTGGCATGCCATTAATGTTGGAGTTTTTGTTTTTTAAATTATTTATTGCACACTTGACTTCGGGACTTGATATGTTTGCAAAAGAGAATTTTTGACCTTTGCGCATTTCTAGGTAATCAGTAAAAGAAATATTTGTTTGGGAAATCTCTGCTGCCACTTTAGCTCCTATGGTAGTAAAATAGGAATTCAATTCATTTACTATTCAAAATAATAATAATAATAATAATAATAATAATAATAATAATAATAATAATAATAATAATAATAATAATAAAGAGGACTTGGTAACCATATAAAAGGTTAATATTTGCAAACAAGATTCATTTTCCCTTCTGAAGATTCTCAATTAAGTTCGTCAAGCTTCTTTATTGCAATTTCCTTTAATAAACCTACTCCTATAAAAGGTTTTTCATTTCCTGTTTCGTTTTACCTTCTTCTTCTTCTTCTTCTTCTTCTTCTTTTTCTTTTGTTGTTGTTGTTGTTGTTGTTGTTGTTGTTGTTCTTCTTCTTCTTTTCTTTTTTTGTTTGTTGTTGTTGTTGTTGTTGTTGTTGTTGTTCTTCGTTCTTCTTCTTCTTCTTCTTCTTCTTCTTCTTCTTCTTCTTCTTTTTCTTCTTCTTCTTCTTCTTCTTCTTCTTCTTCTTCTTCTTCTTCTTCTTCTTCTTCTTTTCTTCTTCTTCTTCTTCTTCTTCTTCTTCTTCTTCTTCTTCTTCTTCTTTTTCTTTCTTTTTTTGTTTTTCTTCTTCTTCTTCTTGTTCTCTCTTGTTCTTCTTCTTCTTGTTCTTCTTGTTTTTCTTGTCTCCTTTTTGTTCTTTTTTCTTCTTCTTCTTCTTCTTCTTCTTCTTCTGACGGAGGATAGGAGTGAGCGTAAAAGATTGGCGAGAGGGTGATTGTTAGGGAATGGATGTGGCTTGAGGTAGACACCACCCCACAATTGTGAGAAGGGCTGTGTAAGTAATATATATATATATATATATATATATATATATATATATATATATATATATATATATATATATATATATATATATATATATATATATATATATATATATATATATATATATATATATATATATATATATATATATATATATATATATATATATATATATATATATATATATATATATATATATATATATATATATATATATATATATATATATATATATATATATATATATATATTATGCAAGGTTTATTGTTAAATAAATATGAAAATAAAATTTGCATATTTTAATTGACTTTAAAGAGATATAATTTATAAATTATTGTAATTTAAATTAATTATGAGTAATTACAATTAACATTGCCTTATTAGGAGATTTGTTTGAGCTTATAACATCTATAATAAATGGGTAATAAAATTTGTAGTTTTTTGAAAGTGAATAATTTGTTAGAAGATAAATTTTTTTTCTCTTCAATTCATAATTATTTCTTTAATATATTGTAGAACAATTACAGGATGACACTACACTGCAAAAAAATTGTCCTAACGAATCGTTGGGACAGGTGGTTAAAATGTTACAGTAAAATTTTTTAATGGAGAAAAGACATGTTTAAGCATAAAAAAGTCGCATCACTGATTTTTTTTCCTAATAAGAAAATAAATGGAAAAATATGTGACATTTTTGTCATTTGTCCCAACGATTCGTTAGGACAATTTTTGCAGTGTACAGAGGTGAAAAGGTAGAGTTATTTTAAGTTCTTGAAGGCGTGGTTGCCATCCCTCATTCTGATCTTATAAAGAAACTTCCTAGACAGGTCCCCTCCCCCCCCGTGGGTTGAAAACTTTTTATAAAATGAAAAAAATTTAATTAAATATTAATTTCTATTTTTTATCACGTGTTGGGAATTTTGTTTTATATATTATCGCTCTTCAAAGATTTCTCTGAAATTTTCATTTTTCATGTCTCGCGATTTTAGTCTTTTAGTCTTACGAACAAATAAATAACTGCTGAAAATAAATCAAATTTGAAAGTTTATCTACGGACTGAAAATTCGGGTTCTGTTCCATCGTTTTAAAATTGGCATCTTCGACTTTGACTAAGGTTCTATTATTTCAATATTTTTTGGCTCGTGCTTCACCTCTTCTGAATCCCATTGTATTCTGATAAAAACAAATTATCTTTCTTCGGGTCATGCTCCGACTATAGTTTCGGCTCCAGATTCGACTACATAATTATAAAGATTATCTGACTCTTCATCCATTTATTTTATGGTTAAAAAATTTTTCTTTCTGGCTCAACTGTAAAAATGATTTTTGATTCAGACTCCATCTATAAAACCCATTTCGTGACCGTTTCCAAGACGCTTCTGAGAACGAATTAATTAACATTTAATTAATTAATGGAACAGTAAAGTAAGTTCGACTAATTTTGTTCAATAAGAAGCCCTATATTGTATTGTAAAGTATAAAAATTTTTCAAATCTTTTACTTCTTTTTACCATTTCCAGTCTGAAGATAGACATTTAAATGAAATTGTTATTTACAGTAACACTTTCCGGTATAGAACCGTTAACTCCAAACAATAGTTTTAATATTTTTTTGTCTTTTAGATGAGTTGGTCTTACTTGGGGTAACAAAAAAGGAAATCAGAGAAAGGTTACAGAGAAGACAGAAATCCAAAATAATGATTTTTTAATAATCAAAACATTGTGCCAGATTCTATCGAAAACGTTCGTTAGATGAAAAACCAACAGCAAAAGATTTGTCATCATGCTGATAGGTTGAAGACAAAGAATCAGAGAACTGGAAATGATGATCACTGGTCAAGCGTTCAGTATATAGATCAGCCATTTTATGTATCTGAAACAAGTTGGAAAATTAGAATGAATAAAAATTTATATTCTAAAGAGGTGATTCGAAAATTTAGAAACAAAGAAGTTAATTCAATAGAGCGACTGAGCAACAATGTCACTGAAGGAGGTTGCAAAGGAACGTGTTAATCATAAAAGAAAGGGAGAAGATGATAGAGGTAAAACAGTATTATCAAGAAAAGTTTGCAAGATCGAAAGGAAAAACTTGAGAACCACTGAACCAAAGCCAAGATCATTAGTCTTTTTAATACTTAGCTCTGAGAACAAATTTTTAGAAAAAATGCTAATGTCATACATAATTGAGGATCGAGAAAGTAAAGAGGAAATCTAATAGCCAGAATCATTCAAATTGGTGCTAAAGGCAAAGATCTGGGTGAAGAATATCAGCAGAAGGTAAAATAACTTAGAAACAGTAAGACAGTACAAGAAACTGAGAAGAAGAAACAACCTCAATTTATAAATATGATATATATATATATATATATATATATATATATATATATATATATATATATATATATATATATATATATATATATATATATATATATATATATATATATATATATATATATATATATATATATATATATATATATATATATATATATATATATATATATATATATATATATATATAATATATATAATATATATATATATATATATATATATATATATATATATATATATATATATATATATAATATATATATATATATATATATATATATATATATATATATATATATATATATATATATAATATATATATATATATATATATATATATATATATATATATATATATATATATATATATATATATACATATATAATACTTTACTAAAAATAAAAATACATATCTTAGGAATACAAAAATCATTTTCATTTTAATTGCAATTTTAAAATTTATATTTTCAATTTAAAAATGTCAAATTAATAATTAAACAATAATTTTGTTTTTAATAACTGCTTGTTTTAATTATAATCTCAAATTATTGTCTATTAAATTTCAGC
>SEYY01010808.1:0-12137 GCA_009176605.1 Armadillidium nasatum
TGTGCTACGAGACCCACCGGTGGGTCTCTTGGCACTCAACGTGTTAAAGGAGATATTGTTACAAAAATCTTTGTTTTTTTTTTTTAAATACTTTATTCACTTAATTCTAATTACACTCACAATAAAAGGAATTTATTTTTCTTTTTATATTTGTTAATACAAAATACTGCAATTCTCCGTAACCTTATATTTTTGTGATGTGATCTTACAAAATGTAATAATAATGAATGGGTAATTAAAAGAATGTAAATATTCATGCGACTCGCTAAGGTAAAAGGACGAGAGTCCTTTCTCTAGCTTTATCTTATGCCGCACTGCTCGGCAAACCTCACCCAAGCGCTCACCTATGGGTTATATCACTGGCATGCTGCGTCATACTTAAGGCCTGTTATGTACTGGCTTATTTGAATGCCGTTTCTATATAACATTATTACTTTAACTATAGGATTATTATTTTATATAATGAAACCTTAAATTATATATTACCCTAGCAGCATTAAGGATTATAACAATGATACAATTTACATAATAAGCCATTAATAAAATAAGTATTGAGTAAAAAGAGAGAATGCCGACGTCATTACCGAATCTTTATTGGTGGTGGAGTAGGGGATGGTGTGCCAATGTTCCCCCCCCCCCACACTCAAAATTATCTACGTTGGAAAGCACTTGAAAATTTTGTCCATAGTCCTGGGTAATTAATAAACTGAAATTAATTCGAAGAAATCAAACATTTATTTGATCCTGAAAATTGTGAGCTCATCACTGCAGAATTTTTTTCCCTTAAATATTTGCCTTTTTCATTTTAACTTTTGCTATTATTACCAGACTTAGCTTTCAGTAACTTAAAGCTCAACTATAGATTCCAGAATTATCTTTACTGCCCGTAGGAAGTCTTATTCCTCAGGAAACTGAGCATTAGGAACTCTTCTTCGCAAATCACAGGGGGTATTTGCTATCCGTTTCACATTTTCTTGAGAATTTGTTTCTACATTCAAACTCAGAATAGCTCAAGGACCCAACCCTTGTCTTCATTCTGATCGCATGAGTTTCTTCTTTCTTTCTTTGCTTAGTTTTAGAAGGAGACTAAAAAATATCCATTCGTCTTATAAACTCTGCTAGTATTTGTCGTTATTCTTTTTCTTTATGTCATCACTATTTCTCGTGTAAGCGTCTCGTTGTCTTGGAGAGTTAAGAAAACCGTTGTGGCTTAAGCATTTGTTTGTTATTTTTCTGCAAGATTTTCTCATCTCGGCTTTGCATCTGTATAACTTTATATGCATTTTTTTAAAATGTATTTTCGGAATCTCTACCAATATTGCTTCGATTACAATTCAAGACTTAATATTACCATTCCATTATCATTATTAGTATTCCATTTTATCTTTATCTGATATTTTCATATATGCAATACTAATATATTTTCACTTTATGATTTATGTGTAATTATTACGCTGCAATAACAAATATCTTATTGTAATAATTACTATGGAAATTGATTTTCTGAAATTTATCGACTTTCTGTTGTCCTCTTTATTGAAAACTGTTTAAATTTTTTAAAAACTTTCTTTTGTACAATAAATGTAATCTCAAATACTACTAAAATAACTTATTTAGCAGAAATAATAAGAATAAATATATATTAGTACATGGCTTGGGCTCCCAATATCCTAAAATACTAGGTGTGAACCGCTGGCAACAAACTGCTTCTCCTTAACGGTATTTTATAAAAATAAAGTAAAGAACGTGAAGTTTTAAGCTAATTAGCACCTATTTGCTTGTAAAAGGAGTCTTGATAATACTAGTTAATTTTTACATAAAGCTCCTTTCTCAAAAGGGATCCAAAAAATTTCCGTAGGTAGTAAGGGAGTTGAGGTAGAAAATCCAGAAGGAATATATCATATTTTCTTTGCCATTATTTTTGCTTTCTAATTTCTAAAATGTGGCTAGGACGTCCCAGGAGGGCTTTGTACGTCCTAGCACCCCCTGGCTACGGGCCTGCTCTTATCACACCTAATATCATCTTATGCTAATTTTCTTTCCGAGAGAAATTTGGTGAGAGATTCAGGGTGAATAGTGAACTTGATCAAAGGTACGTTAAGCTCAGCATCTCTAAAGTTCTGAATAAACCATAAAATCAAAGTGGCCTCGCCAAGTAATGAATATTTATTTAAATCTAGGAGGGGAACTCTTTTCGGACTTCTCGTGACTGCTGTAGTTACAGTAATTGTGTTCTCCTCCAGAGTGTTTTCTCTAATGTCGTATTCTTGGCCCTATGAAGTGGCCTCATTTGGAATTACCCATTTGGAATCTGTTGCCACCCTCTGGTTCATTCTTTTCTCATTTCATATTCTCAGATGGTAACTCTGATGTATCCTCGACGATAAACTAAAGTGCCCATTATTTCCCCACAGGTGTTTACTCTAAAAACGTTTTAAAAAATAATAAAATGCCGAAACAAACCTGCCTTGGAGATGCTTGGAAGGAAGGCGTCAAAACAATGCTCCTCATTCAATTTACCAAGCTCATCCTATCGTCACTTGAAAGTTGGCTGCTTATGGTGATGCCACCAAGGATTGTCACCGGCTTGCCAAGGTGCAGCATTCTTGGTCTTTATTCTAATTACCACTATGCTCAATAACACCTCTCTTCTTCAAGACCTCACCTCTTATTCTTAACCGACACTCAGGTGCTTGAGCTTTCAGACAGAAAACTCATCTATGTTTCCAGTTATACAGCGACACTATAGTGTCTCTATCCTCTTTTTCATACAAAGGCGATTCTTCTACATATGAACGCAACGATGTTGTCTAATCTCATGTCTCTAATTAGAGTGTTATTGATTTTCCACTTTGTGACTTAGGCTTTATTGTCAGTCTACGACTAAATTCTTACACCTACATACTAAATTCATTAATCACCTTTTCTATGCGCTCTGCGCACTCCGAGAGAAAATCAATCCAATGAAAATCAAAGAAGTCCAACATGAAATTCGACCAATGTGTGGCGGCGAAATGCCATAATTGTCTCCTAGTTGTAGGCAGGGGGTTTTCTTACGGAAAACATGAAGAAATAGAGGAAAATGCAGAGATAAGGTGATCGGAGGAACCTAAAGGTGGAAAAAATTTCATAGTAAGAATTAGAAGAAAGAAAGTAAGAAATGGTCTGGAATGTTGGGTTCATCTCCAAGGTGATCAGGATACGGTATGGAATTTACTTTCTGCTTGAAGTCATTTTATATGGAGAAAAGAAAGGATAGTTCACCGGCTGCATTTTGAGAACTATAAGAAGGCTATTAGCGGTGGTGAACGTTGAAATCACCTAAATTGATGATTCTAGAAAAGAAGAAGAAAGAATGTGCTCTGTTTTGGAATGTAGATGGTCGAAGAATTTAAGATTGTCACTTGAGTTATGAGGTATTTAAAAGAATAATACATTCAGTTTTCTTCCCTTTCAACTAAATTGAATATCCTTCTTTTAACTCTGCTTGTTCTCATGCTAATCACCGTAGGGTTGATGCCATCAGGAATTACCGTAATCTTAAAATTCATGTAACTTATATTTCTCCCCAGAATCGTGCAAAATCTATTCTTGGTACCACTAAAAACTTTTTTTTTCCCTAGAAAATGAGAAAATGTAATTATGCCAACTCCTACTTTGCTTCTTCCACTTTACTACTTCATATATATTCTGACAACATAACTGTAGTTTTGCCTTCTTCTAAGCTGAAGTTTTCGCTCAAACCTTTGCTTCTAATGCCACCTTTGAAGATTACAAAGAAATGTCTCCGAACTCCATCCAATTTGTGCCTTAGCATTATAATTTCTTCTAAATAAGCTTTTCTGCTTTCTTTAAGCTTAACACTAAAAAGGCTTCCTGATTATATCTCTTATGATTTTCAAAAGTTGTGCTTCGGAACTTGTGGCGTGCCTAGAAATGAGCGACGCTCATTCAGCCTGTGCAGAAAAAAGTGGGACCCCTCTCAATCCTCGAACCATCGTACAATTTTTTAACCTTTGTTCTTTCTAGAGTTTTCGAATCTATGATTAAGAGGAAGATTTGTGAACATCTCAATATTCATCTAATCTTATCCCTGATCGCCAGTATGCTTTTTTAAATAGCGCTCTGCTGGGTCATCCTCTTTCTCATTTTTTTCATCTGCTCTTCGGCATTTTGGTGAATCTTTTGATGTGGCTCCGGATATGTCGATAGCATTCGATAATGTCTGGCACAAATCTTTAATTTCTAAACTTCCCTCTTCCAGTATCTATCCTTCTCTCTGATTTCCTTTCCGGTCGATGTAAAACAACTGTTGCGCATGACCACATTTTGCCATTTAAATAAATTAATAATGGTATTCCTAAGTGACCTATGTTATTGCCAACTCTTTTTCTACATTTCATTAATTAACATTTTATCTATTTCTTATCACCAATTCACTCCAATGTCAACGAATTAACTAATCAATTTTGGAAGTAATAAAAATTATTTGGAGGAACTAATTTCTAATCTATCTCGAATTTATAATTTGGACAGAGAAGGAATGTTTTTTCAATGTCTTAAAACTTCAGTTATTTCATGTTCCTATTCTACATCATCTTTCACACAGCTATGACGCCTTCGAAAACACACAACTCAAACCTTCATCTTGTTCTTAATATTCTCCGTGTTTATTTTCCTAGTGGTCTTCTTGGAAGGATTACCAAAGTATTCGTTTCGAAAACATGCTTCGAAGAGGTGCCTTCATACTTTCTTCACGCCACTCGAATTGTTTTATCTTTATGGGTGCTGTTTGTCCTTGTATAGAGTATATCTCACACAACTGGGATGGTTCCATTCACACAGTTCTCAATACTTTCACTCTCACTAACGTTCTCCCCTAGCTTTCTGTATATTAAATCGTATCGTAACTATCTCTTTTCTATCACTATTACAAAAAACACTGTTCTTCTAAACTCTCCTGTCGCATACCTCCTTCATTGAAAAAGGCTCCTGCGACAAACCATCTACACAGTCTCATCCTTTTGCAGTCTAACTCTTTGACTCCAGACTTAACAGCTATGCTCACTCTTACATGTACTTTACTGGTAAAGTTTGGAACACTCTATTTTTCTATTATCATAATTTCCATTGACTTGAACACGTTCAAATGCCATGTATCGGCGAAAGTCAGTCATTGATTTGATCTTGAATCTGTTAATTCCCAATTCTGGTGAAAATAAATAGACCTCTGTCCATTGCCCACCAGAGAAATATATATTTTATATATATATATATATATATATATATATATATATATATATATATATATATATATATATATATATATATATATATATATATATATATACTTACTGTCTTACTGTCCTCCCCCAGGAAGGTCGGGGTCCAGGAAACCGCGACCTGTCAGTGGACTCAGCAGTCTTCTCCACTCATCTCTGTCTTCCCACATTCTTCTTTCCTGTATTTTCTCCATCGTGGGCATCCCCATCTTCTCAACGCATCCTGCACCGATTCCTTCCATTTCTTCCTAGGTCTGCCCCTTGGCCTTCTTCCATTTGGCGTCCAATTCCATCTTCTCTTCGCAATTCTATATTCCGGCATCCTTTCCAGATGACCCCACCACCTCAACCTCGCCACATCTATTCTCCTCAACACCGGTACCACTCCCACCTCTTGGCTCACCCTCTCGTTCCTTATCCTATCTCTTCTGGTTTTCTAATCATATATAATATATATATATATATATATTATATATTATATATATATATATATATATATATATATATATATATATATATATAATATATATATATATATATATATATATATATATATATATATAATTGTAAGTATAGACGTGTGGAAGGGGCTTGACATCATACAATACTATAAGAAGGGATCATGAACCTAAAAAGATTGTTATTCCCTATTTGAGAACGTGATTAGATGCCCATTCTTCATCTCATAAATGACTTACCTTTTTAATGTGCTTTATGATATACAGTTTTAAAGGAAGAAGTTGCAGGAGGTGTATGAATATTATTGGAATTTATAAAAGTTTCTCATCATAAAAAACTCAATACAACTCTGTACAAAATTCTTTTTCCTATCTTTATGAAATTTTGTTCTTTATATTTACATTTCTTCATCATATTGTTATAAACTGTTATCTAAGAGACAACTGTCGATTTGCTTTTACAGTTGAAAGGTTGTTATTTATTATATATTTTCTTTCTTAGTCGTTTGCTTATAACTTTGTCAGGTACAATGTATTATATTTTATCTTTGAGATTTACATTTATAACTACGTTTCGTTTTTTGGTTATCTGTGTTTTCGTGTACACAGATAGCTTTTATGTTTTAGTGTGTAGTATCTTATTTGGCAAAAATAAATAAATATATATATATATATATATATATATATATATATATATATATATATATATATATATATATATATATATATATATATATATATATATATATATATATATATATATATATATATATATATATATATATAATATATATATATATATATATATATATAATATATATATATATATATATATATATATATATATATATATATATATATATATATATATATATATATATATATATATATATATATATATATATATATATATATAATATATATAGTAGTTTATATTTATAATTTTATTAATATTAACATAAATAGCAGAAGATTCAAACACAAATGACAAACATTTGTTAAAAGGGTTCCTCCCCTCATCCCGCCTGTGAATGGCAATGAAATAATTTTTATTTATTTATAAAACGAATATTAATAAAATAGATAGAACACAAGTCTTCTATAGGTCGATAGTTAGAAGGGTCAGAGCGGCTGCCTTTCTTCGTAATCGGCTGAACAAATGCACGCTTACAGCATTGAGGAAAAGTATTAGTATTAAGGCATAGAGAGTAGAGCTAAACGAGGACAGGCGTTAACTCAGAAGCACACTCCCTCAAAACACGAGGGGGAATGCCATCCGAGTCACTGGCCTTCCTGACGTTCATAGATTTCAGGTTCCTATGCACCCGATCATGAGTAATTACAGGTAGAGGCATGGGACACCTGAGAGGAGAAGGAGTAGGAGGTTTGATGCCATAATCGAGCAGGATAGAATTAGATGAAAAAAGGAGGCCGAAGAGATTAGCCTTTTCAGAGGGAGTATTAGCTATATATAATATATATATATATTATATATATATATATATATATATATAATATATATATATATATATATATATATATATATATATATATATATATATATATATAATATATATATATATATATATATATATATATATATATATATATATATATATATATAATATATATATATATATATATATATATATATATATATATATATATATATATATATATATATATATATATATATTATATATATATATATATATATATATATATATATATATATATATATATATATATAATATATATATATATATATATATATATATATATATATATATATATATATATATATATATATATATATATATATATATATATATATATATATATATATATATATATATATATATATATATATATATATATATATATATATATATATATATATATATATATATATATATATATATATATATATATATATATATATATATATATATATATATATATATATATATATATATATATATATATATATATATATATATATATATATATATATATATATATATATATATATATATATATATATATATATATATATATATATATATATATATATTATATATATATATATATATATTATATATATATATATATATATATATATATATATATATATATATATATATATATATATATATATATATATATATATATATATATATATATTTTACGAATGCTTAAAGAGTTGAACATAATTATGCGACAATATTAAAATACTGAATTTTAGTATGTAAAAATTGAACTATGTAAAGATAAAATGCAACTTTCGTTGTTACGTCGTTGTAAATGTTTTTGTCATAGACAACGACAGAATTCTTAAGATTTTAATCTTGGGCAAGAAAATCGAAAAGGAAATTTTTATTTTTTTTTTAACTGTACATTGTTTGAGAAACGTTTACACCTTCCAAAGTATATATAATATATATATATATACTATATATATATATATATATATATATATATATATATATATATATATATATATATATATATATATATATATATATATATATATATATTAGAGATGTACCGATAGTATCGGTATCGGTATTGCAGTATCGGCCATTTTCTTGGGTATCGGTATCGGTATTGGTTAATATGGCTGATACTTGGCCGATACTCCGATACTTTGAATTCGACTACTAAGTGATGTCTTTACCTTAATTTAAGGAGAATATTATGCCATGTTTGAATAATAGCGTTTTTTATATTTTGTCTTTTCTGCTGATTAATTGAGGTCTCTGCTTTCATTATTTTTATTCTTTATATTGTAGCTAGTTAAAGAATCTTCTTGTAAATTGTAATCATGTTAAAACATAAAAGCGAGTAGCTAAACTTTGTTAATACTTACTGGATGGAATATTTTTTGAATAAACACAAACATAAAAAAGTTATTAGTATTATATTTGCATTTATTATTCCTAAAAGATAATATTTTAATTTATAAAATATACTTGGGCACAACCAAATATGAAATACATGACTAAGTATTGGTTGTACAAGGAATGCAATCCTCAGTTGCCTAGCAGTACACAAATCTTATTACTGTGTATTTCTTATAATAATTAAATCGGTATCGGTATCGGTATCGACACCTAAAAAATAGAGTATCGGTATCGGTACATCTCTAATATATATATATATATATATAATATATATATATATATATATATATATATATATAATATATATATATATATATATATATATATATATATATATATATATATATAGAGAGAGAGAGAGAGAGAGAGAGAGAGAGAGAGAGAGAGAGAGAGAGAGAGAGAGAGAGAGAGAGAGAGAGAGAGAGAGAGAGAGAGAGAGAGAGAGAGAGAGAGAGAGAGAGAGAGAGAGAGAGAGAGAGAGAGAGAGAGAGAGAGAGAGAGAGAGAGAGAGAGAGAGAGAGAGAGAGAGAGAGAGAGAGAGAGAGAGAGAGAGAGAGAGAGAGAGAGAGAGAGAGAGAGAGAGAGAGAGAGAGAGAGAGAGAGAGAGAGAGAGAGAGAGAGAGAGAGAGAGAGAGAGAGAGAGAGAGAGAGAGAGAGAGAGAGAGAGAGAGAGAGAGAGAGAGAGAGAGAGAGAGAGAGAGAGAGAGAGAAAGAGAGAGAGAGAGAGAGAGAAGAGAGAGAGAGAGAGAGATGAAGAGAGATAGAGAGAGAGAGAGAGAGAGAGAGAGAGAGAGAAGAGAGAGAGAGAGAGAGAGAGAGAGAGAGAGAGAGAGAGAGAGAGAGAGTTTTCAATACTGGAAGGTTGTGTCTGGTGAGTGCTCCGTGTTGTGTTGTTTTTTTTTTTCACCTTAATCGTTTTAATTTGTGTTTTAGTGCATTTTAGTTTTTCCGTGTTTTTAAATGATTATATTTAATTGTGTATCTACTGTGTAAATTTGTTTTATCAAATTTTCTGTTTTAAAATTTAGTATCTACAGTGGTTAAATTTACAATCGGGAACAACTAGTGACTGGATAAAATTTAAGATAAGTTTTAGTGATTATTTGATGTTTTAAATAGAAATAGTTTTAAAGTTATATTGTTATATAGTTTATTGAATGCGTTAAAATTTAAGTTTTTAACATAGGTATTCAGTTTCAGTTTTGGTTTCGTTTGACATTTGATTGTCTTTTTGCTCGTGTAACTGTTTGTTGTCAGTATGTTTCTTGTTTGACTGTTTGTTTGTCTGCTTGCTTGCCGGTTCCTTTGGCTGTTTTCTTGTTTGTTTGTCGTTTGTTTCTCTTAATCGTAAGTGTGTGCACAGAATGTCGAGTCTGCGAAGAATTGGGTTCTCTATGCACTTCACCAATGTTCGTGGATTACGCTCTAACTTAGCTCCTATGGAATACCACCTCTCACACTCTCATCTTAACCTTTTATTCTTTGTCTGAGACCTAGATATCAAAGAATTCCTCCTCTAACTTTTTTAATAAATCCAACTATAACTTATTTCATAATATTTTTCTAAGGGTGAAGTTTGCTCCTACGCTAATACCAACACTCCGGTAACACGTCTTATGAATCTTAAATTTTCTAACATCTATGTTCTGTGGCTTAAAATCTTTCTTCCTACCACTTCAATAATCTTGTACTTCTCCTACCATTCTCGTAATAGAACAGATTTTTCTACCTTTTTTTTGATTACTTAACTACTACTTCTCACTAGACTGTTACATCTTCACATCTAAATATTGAGGTCCTCTTTAAGGGGATTTCAATGTACACAACACTGAATGGTTGGGTTCCAATCATACTGATTCAATGGGAGAGGAGGCCGAATCATTCAGCATTCTCAACGATATGGAGCAGCTGATTAAGGAACCAACACGCAATCCAGACTGCCCTAACCAATTCTTGAACACTCTTGGCTTATGCTTCACTGCTAGTCCTTCTCTCTTTATAAATACGCTGCCTTCGTACCTATTGGTTACTCCGACCACAATCTAATATGTCATGTTTTTCATACATTCTCTACAACTGCTCCACCCTGCCCTAAGCATATCTTCTGCACTTTGACACCATGAAGAAAGAACGCACGATAAAATTGTCAAAGTGCAAACACACAAACACAGAAATTCCAGAACCCAAACAAAACAACAAAAGCTCTAAGTAAGAAAAATAAACCAAAAAACTAAAAACACACAAGCGCACACACATCCACAAATAAAACTCGCACACACTTACATATTTTTATTTATTTATTTATTTATTTCACTATCACCTTTAACACTTTCGTGGGGTGGTGCCAGCCATAAATCACTTTCAATCATGCAAATCCTTATCCTTCAACCCCTTTCACCATCGCCCTCCATCTCACTCTGTCCTCCGCAAGTCTTCTACCCTCTTCTAAGCTCAAATTCCTTCCACCCAAAATCTCTCTCACTCCATCCATCCATCTCCGCTTTGGTCTTCCCCTCCCCCTACTCACATCCACCTCTGATCTAAGTACCTTTCCCACCATTCTGTCCTCATTCATTCTACACATATGTCCAAACCATTTTAGCACACCCTCCTCCGCTCTATCAACTATACCCCTCTTCCACTTACACATCTCCCTTACATATATATATATATATATATATATATTATATATATATATATATATATATATATATATATATATATATATATATATATATATAATATATATATATATATAATAGGGTTTTACTTCTTAATCTCTTCTCGGTTTTTAGCATATTTTTAAGCCGATTTCCGTCTCTCGTTTTTAGGGGTGTTATTAATATATATATATATATATATATATATATATATATATATATATATATATATATATATATATATATATATATATATATATACATATGTGTGTGTGTGTGTGTGTGTGTGTCTAATCTAGTGGGTAAAGGCCGGACTCCAATCAACCTCAGCCAAGTGTGCAAGTTAAAGGAAGTTAGGAAAACAGATAAAGGGAGTGTATTACAGACTTTACCAGTAGAACATGTAAGATTGAGCATAGCGGTTAAGTCTGGGGTCGGAAAGTTGAACAGAGAAAGGATGAGATTGTGTAGAAAGCCGTGTCTCACGAGCCCTTCTCAATGGAGGAGGTATTCAACGCGAGAGTTCAGAAAAGAAATGTCCGTTGTAATAGCGATAGTATAGAGAGAGTGACGCAACAATTTGACGGGTAGAAAGAGATTGAAGAGAGTTTGTAGAGGAGGGAGAGTTGAGACGAAAAGCTCTATATTCTAACTTCTCAAGGAGAGCTGTATGAGTTTAACCACCCCAGATCTGTGAGACGTACTCCATACAAGGGTGAACAGCACCCCTATAAAGAGCAAGCAACTGGGGTGGCGTGAAGTAATTCTGAAGGCGCCTCAGAACACCCAACCACTTAGAAGCTTGTTTAGAAAGTGAAGTAATGTGATCTTTCC
>SEYY01010810.1:0-10000 GCA_009176605.1 Armadillidium nasatum
TCCACTTCCACAGATTCTTCCACAGATTTTTTTCCTTTATTTCATGGACAGCTTCATGGGAAATATACTTATTTGAATATTTAAAAACAAAATAAATGCTCATTTTGTTCTGTGTGTTTGTATGTACGTTTGTCTATGACTTTTGTAACTCTTTCCCTCTCCCATATATATATATATATATATATATATATATATATATATATATATATATATATATATATATATATATATATATATATATATATATATATATATATATATATATATATATATATATATATATATAATATATATATAGACAGTAAAAACCCCACAGGAAATAAAAACAAAAATTAAAATTGGAGCAAGCTTTCGAAGGGATAGCCACCCTTCCTCTTTCAGGCTCTAGTTTATTATTAAAAGATTTTTTTTAAAAACAAAAAGGCATAAAAATAATTGGTTGGTAGTTTAAATAAAATTGTTAAGACCTTTAAGAAAACTTGAAAATTTTGAAAAATTTTTTAACAATATGATTCGTAAAATCATCTAATAAAACATTTTTATGAACATTAAAATTATTTACATTTTTAATTAAAAAGGATTCTATAAATTGTCTTTTATTTACATTATCTTCTTTTATAAGCAACTTCATCTCCTCTAGTCCAATTCTATGATTATTCGATATCCGATGTCTATGTAAAGCAGAATTTTCATCTCCAACTTGAAGCGAATATTTATGTTGGTATTTTCTTCTTTTAAAATCCACCGTCTCACCAATATAAACACTATCGCAATCTTTGCAAAGGGACCTGATAAACACCTGCATTATGTTCGTCCTTTTTTATCGAGATTTTTTGCCTATGAAAAAACTTTTTAATATTCGTTGGGACACTCGACACCAACAAAAACTCTCTTGGTAAAAATTTCTTAATGTTGGTAGTGTCAGTGGGTACGTTCACTATAAACTTATCAGCAATGTCAAACTTAAGACGATTTTCAGCTTCACAATCTCTCTCGATATTTTCATTTATATTTTCTGTCTCATTTGAATTGTAATCAATAGGTGTGTCATGAATGGTAAAATTCGAAATTCTACCAGAGACCAAATCCAGTCCATCTTGCCTTTCAACATTTCGCAATCTCCTTTTTGTGGATTTCAAAGCTTTATCTATAAATTGAGAAGGATATCCAAGAGTTTTAAAAATCTTTTTAATATGTGCAATCTCCTCATCCAAATATTCCGGACTACAAAGTCTAAAAGCTCTTAAAAAGAAACCTTTTAAAATTCCAAATTTCACGTGGGACTCATGACAAGAGAGCCAATGCACATAACTATCAATATGTGTATCCTTTCTAAAAACTTTAAAAGCAAATTCTTCTCGATTGTCAGAAATAAAAACTTTTCGAATTAAAAGTACATCTAAAAATGGCAGACAACTATTTTGCTCTAATTCAAGTGTAAATTTTATCTGAGGAACACAATCATTCAACTTCGAAAGAATGGTAGCAGGCTCCACTTGATCAGGTAGCACGACAAATACGTCATCAACATATCTTAACCAAACGTGATCAAAATTTAAAATATTTGGAAGAAATTTAATTTCAAAAATCTCCATAAAAATATTCGATAAAACCGGAGAAAGAGGAGATCCCATACTCAAACCAGCAACTTGCAAATAAAACTCATCGTTAAAAGCAAAATAAGACTGTGAAAGGCACAAGTTAATCAATTGTAAAAATACCTCAGTATCAACAGGTAAACTAAAATTTGAGGAATCTAAATACTCTCTCAACCAAGAAATCAAGAGTGGAACCGGAATACTTGTAAATAAAGAAACAACGTCAAAGCTTAGAAAATTTTTATTCTGTAAATTAATATTCTGGACTTTTTCTATAAAAACTGAGGAATTTTTTATATGAGCAGATGAAATACATCCGATCAAGGGGGAGAGAGACTTTGCGATCCATTTTGCTAAATTATATGTGACACAATTAATATTGCTGATAATTGGACGAAGTGGGATATTTTCTTTATGTATTTTTGGTAAACCATAAAAATACGAAAGACTGGGAAGATATGAAGTGAACTTTTTAATAAGAGTTTGATTGTCACCAAGTAAAGTTTTAATTTCCTTATTGAAAAAACTCTGCGACGACTTTAAGGGATTAGAAGTCAAATTCTTATACGTAGAAGCATCTTGCAGTAAGTTATAAGCCTTTATCCAAATAAATATCTTTGTTCAATAAAACCACTTTGTTGCCTTTATCCGCTTTTAAAATAACAACATTTTCTAACTTTTTCAATCTTAATAAAGCCTCCATCAAGATCACAGGAAGTTTTCCCTTATTATTATTAACAACCTCATTTAATATAAAACCCTTTAGAACTGACGTATCTACGTCTCCTTTATAATTTGAATATTTTAAAAATTTATTAAAATTAAATAAAAACTGTGTTGGAGATGAAAATTCTGCTTTACATAGACATCGGATATCGAATAATCATAGAATTGGACTAGAGGAGATGAAGTTGCTTATAAAAGAAGATAATGTAAATAAAAGACAATTTATAGAATCCTTTTTAATTAAAAATGTAAATAATTTTAATGTTCATAATAATGTTTTATTAGATGATTTTACGAATCATATTGTTAAAAATTTTTCAAAGTTTTCAAGTTTTCTTAAAGGTCTTAACAATTTTATTTAAACTACCAACCAATTATTTTTATGCCTTTTTGTTTTTAAAAAAATCTTTTAATAATAAACTAGAGCCTGAAAGAGGAAGGGTGGCTATCCCTTCGAAAGCTTGCTCCAATTTTAATTTTTGTTTTTATTTCCTGTGGGTGTTTTACTGTCTAAAATTTTAAACAAATAAAAAATTTATATATATATATATATATATATATATATATATATATATATATATATATATATATATATATATATATATATATATATATATATATATATATATATATATATATATATATATATATATATATATATATATATTTCAAAAACTGCCCCTCATTTATACTTCTTCATCATCAACATGTAGATGTTGAAATTACGTCGGTTTCCGTGCTACTGACTAAAGTTTTCGAATCTACAAATAAATTCAAAAAAAAAAAAAAAATTTTTTTCATTTTTTTTTTTTTGTTTGTTTGTTCGTTTGTTTGTTTATTCACCTTCTAAATCTATTGAGTATCCAAAATTCTTTAACTATTTTTAACTACAAAAATGAGCATATTCCATCATTTTTATTGTTATCGTCATTCAACGTAATTTTAATGTCCAGTGTCGCATCGTCGATGATTTTGCCCAGTTATGAGATTCATTAAGGGAACCAATTCTCTGTAGCCAACAAACTTAGGCAATTCGTTGCAGTGTACCGTGGCACAAACGGTAGAGTGATTGACTCACGTGCTTGAGAGCGTCGGTTCGATCCCGCTTGGGTATCCTAGGTAGTTACTAGCTAGAAAAGTTCCTCTCCTCAAATAGGGCAATGACCGTGAGATGCGGTTTAAAAAAAAAAAAAAAGCCATTTAATCTGATCCCTGATCGTGTTAGAGATGAGCATTTCCCCGTACGAACCCTTCCCTAATTTCCAACAGTTTTATAATATTAAACACTTTCCTTCTGAAGAGTGTAACATTTTAACCCTACTTTCGTAGGAAACGCTAAACCGGTTTTATTTTTTTCTTCCTCTTTGACTCTTGGTCCTCTTCCCTTCGGCATATTGATGAATCTTTTCCGTGGCGCTGGAGATATCGGACGCAAGTGATAGAATCTAGACAAAAAAAAATTAATTACGAAAGTTTCCTCTAATTGATTTTTTCTCCGTAACCTCTACGGTTGCTCTAGCGTTAATCGAAGATCATCATTCATCGTGGTATTCCTCTGGGTTTTATTCTAACACCTATCATTCGTTCTACTGTTCGTTAATCAACCCTTTGTCGCTACACCACGTACCTATAGTTAGGTCAGTGACACTATAAATTACTCTATTAACTTTGAAAGTTATTTACCAAGAACCAAATGGCTGGTGCTATTGCAACTAATCCCTGATTTTCTTCATTTTTTTTTTAACTAAGCAGAGAAAATGCTTTGTTTTCGTTTTTTCAAAATAACAATTCCATCAGCCATCTCTTCGACACAATCTTTCGCATAATTACTGCATAAAAAATAAGCAAGTCAAATCTTCGACGGTCTTAAAAATTTTGAAATCATATTTTTTCTAGTGACCTTAATTGGAAAGAATCCATAAGCATCTCGGCACCTCCTTCCGTACGAATCTACCTCTCCATTCCCTTGAAAACTCCCCCATTCGTGACCACTCATCCTCCCAAAATCACCCCATACAATTTACAGATTTTAGTATCTTGACATCTTCTTCAAATACCTTAGACCGCAAAATATTAGAATCATTGCATATCAGACAACTCCAACCTACTCTTAATCAATCAGCCTCTTCCACCTCTTTCCTGATAGCTTAACCTCAATTCATCCAGCTATAACCTTATCATTAAATAACCTTAATTTTACCCCCTAATACACCTGTTTCATCCATTCATATTTTTGAAATTTTACAACCAAGTAATTACAAACTACAATCTGTTTGACAAAATCTCAATTTGCTTATTTGTTAATTTGTACTCACCTTGTTCACAATAGTTTAGTGTGCTTAATTTATAGTTAATATTTATTTTATTTATTTTTATTTTATTTTTTTTATTTTTTATTTTTAGTTCAATTATTGATAATATTCTTGGTGTTATTAATTTGTAAAATTGTGTTTATAATTATCTCTTACATTTGTACTGATTGTTACATTTTTTATTTCATTTACAGATGATATTGATAATGGGTTTAGATAACCCGAAACGTCTATCATATGAACTTATTTATTTATTTCATATTGCCTTTAGCATCTATTATTAAAGCTTAATAAAATGATATCTTTTCCTGCATTGCTAGCAACATTATTATATATATATATATATATATATATATATATATATATATATATATATATATATATATATATATATATATATATATATATATATATATATATATATATATAATAAACATTGTGTGTATATGTATAAACAGTAAAAACATCATTCTTATGGTTCTAGAGGCTGGGAACCCTCTTAACCAGTATTTCTCCCTTCCCACGTACGGTTGCAGGAATAGGAATACTTTCTGCAGCCGACACCACCCTGCATTATGCGGAATATGGGGCTGAGTATAAAAAAATTATATATATATATATATATATATATATATATATATATATATATATATATATAATATATATATATATATATATATATATATATATATATATTTAAAACCCCACAGGAAATTAAAACACAAATTTAAAAACAGAGCGAGGATTTCGAAGGAACAACCGTCCTTCCTCTTTCAGGTTCAAGTTTCAGTATTAAACTTGAGCCTGAAAGAGGAAGGACGGTTGTTCCTTCGAAATCCTTGCTCTGTTTTAAAAATTTGTGTTTTAATTTCCTGTGGGGTTTTAATTGTATAAAACAAAACACGGTTATAGTGTTCATTTGTGTATATATATATATATATATATATATATATATATATATATATATATATATATATATATATATATATATATATATATATATATATATATATATATATATATATATAAGACCCTTGTAAGATGATTCAGAATAGAGTTCTGTCTCAGTTCCGATCTACGTCGGAAAAATCTACTTACAGAATATATATCAATTTGATCTATTTCAATCTACTTATAACTCTCTCTTTTCTCATATATATATATATATATATATATATATATAATATATATATATATATATATATATATATATATATATATATATATATATATATATATATATATATATATATATATATATATATATTATATATAAGAATATTTAAATTTTAATTCATTTTATAAATTATATATTATTATTATTATTATTATTATTATATTATTATTATTATTATTATTATTATAACTTCAATTCAACTAACTAACTTAATAGTACAGAACCAAACTGTAAGGATTACCAATCTCCGTAGCCCAATTTCTTTTACACTAAAACAAAGCAAAATACTTTCTAACTAAATCTCGGAGGGGCATCCTCATACAGGGGCATCCTCATACAAGGGCATCAGTGAGAGGAATGGTCTACCTATAAACTCTCAGTAAACACCCACCCTATTATTTACCTATTATATTGAATTACTAAAAAGCACGAATGTATTGTTCCTATCTGCATTATTATTATTATTATTATTATTATTATTATTATTATTATTATTATTATTATTATTATTATTATTTATTATTATTTATATTTTTGCTACGTATCTATATATAAACTATTAATTTTGTTAACAAAATATCTTCTCTGTTTAGAAGGTTTGAGTAGTATTTACTAATGTAATGGATCATGCCATTGCACGCATTTCAAAAGTATTTGTTTTGGAATATATATGTATTTTTTGTATTATTTTAACAGAACAAGTGGAAAACTAACTTTGTAGAGACAAAAATTAAAATTTATAAATCCATAAATAGAGGGTTGCTATTTTTAGAGTTTTAAATGTTTTTATCGTTTGTTAAATGAGAATTGTAATTCAAACCTTCTCCGTGAAATTCAGCAACCTTTTGTGAAATTCAGCAACCCTCTGTGAAATTCAGCAACCCTCTCCGGGAAATTAAGAATCCTCTCTGTGAAATTAAGCAACCTTCTCCGTGAAATTCAGCAACCCTCTCCGTGAAAAATATAGTATTATAAAAACGTTGAAATTCGCAAAGAAATGCTGAAGCTTTCAAAACTGCCAAATTAATATAAAATTATAATTAATACACAAGCAATGCCAAAGCTATTGTTCGCTAACTCAAAAGTGGCAGGGATATTCCTTGAGCTACTACTACTATTACTATTATTATTAATATCAGTGATCTCAGTGGTATGATGTAGTAGTATTTTACTGTTACTGCTATTATTCTTATTCTAGCATTTTCATTCCATAAATAATTATCATAACTATAAATATGCATAGCCAGAATAATAATGATGAGAATAATAATAATAATAATATTATTATTATTATTATTATTATTAATTATTATTATTAACTATTAGTGTTATTATTGATACTATTATTATTAGTATTATTGCAGTAAATGATATCATAAAGTTTTTGTTACTAGCGTAATAAACAATTTCATTAATATTACTGGAATTTTGATACTTTTGTAGTAACATATAATATAATATTATTATTTTTTTAAATGAAATAAAATATATATGTATTAACTATTGGGACTCCAAAGAAACCACAGTGTTTTCCCCTAGCAGGCCCTTTTCAAAGAAAACTGGACAGTCAATTGAATAATAATAAATTATTACTATTACTATCATTATTATTATTATTATTATTATTATTATTATTATTATTATTGAATTTAGTAGTATAGGACCTAATGTTAAACTATATAACCTGTAAATGTACTATTCCCTGAATAAAGTTTTGTGAATTATTATTATTATTATTATTATTATTATTATTATTATTATTATTATTATTATTATTATTATTATTATTATTATTATTATTATTACCTCTTTTTTCCTTACTCGCCCTCTTTTCTTTTCCATTCTATTTCCACCTTCAAGAGAGTTGGCCCGCCTTCTGGTTGACTTGCCAGGTTTGGCATCTGGGTTGAGTACCCACCATGAAGATTTGCCCGTGTCTTCGTTTTGCATCCTCATAAAACGGTTGTGTAAGGAAAGATTATGACGAATTGAGTTCTGCAAAGAAGAATTAAAAGTATTATTATTTTCATTATTATTATTATTATTATTAGTAGTAGTAGCAGTAGTAGTAGTAATTCGTTCCCCCAAAGCCATTTCAGTTTTATTATTATATATAATATATATATATATATATATATATATATATATATATATATAATATATATATATATAATATATATATATATATATATAGATATATTATAATATAATATATAATATATTATATATATATATATAATATATATATATATATATATATATATATATATATATATATATATATATATATATATATATATATATATATTAGGGATGGAGTGAAGTATCGGTATCGGTAAAATTTTATAAGAATAAAGTATCGGTATCGGTAGTAGTATCGGCAAGTATCGTCATATTTTTAGGTATCGGATATCGGTATCGGGTAATTTTTAGGTATCGGTATCGGTAAAAATTTTGGTATCGCTCCATCCCTAATATATATATATATATATATATATATATATATATATATATATATATATATATATATATATATATATATATATATATATATATATATATATATATATATATATATATATATATATATATATATATATATATATATATATATTATAAATATTCTATTTTTTTCTGTACAACTTCTGTAACTGGAAAAAATAAATAAAGATTATTATTAAGTTAATGAAATAAAATAAAAAAAAAAATAAAAATATTTTAATAAAAATTAAAAATTTAAAATAATAAATAGGGAAATTAAATAAAATACGTACATAAAATAAATAAAATCTTAACAAAATAAAATTAATAAAATAAAAATAAAAATAAAAATTTAAATTAAAGTAAATAAATAAATTAAGAGAATTATATATATATATATATATATATATATATATTATATATATATATATATATATATATATATATATATATATATATATATATATATATATATATATATATATATATATATATATATATATATATATATATATATATATATATATATATATATATATATATATATATATATATATATATATATATATATATATATATATATATATATATATATATATATATATATATATATATATATATATATATATAGATTTGAAGTAATAAATAAAAAATAGCCTGTTACTTAGTTCAGACGGAATATGATATGTAAATTATAGTTTAAGTTTTCTTTGATATATATATATATATATATATATATATATATATATATATATATATATATATATATATATATATATATATATATATTATATATATATATATATATATAAAATATGAACGCAAATTGAAGAAAACTTTGGAAAAGAGTAATGTAATTAATAATAATAATAATAATAATAATAATAATAATAATAATAATAATAATCTTCATCATCATAATAATACTGAAAAATTATAATAAAAAATGAAAAATTATAAAAAATTATAAAAAATTAATAATAATAAAAAGTAATTACTAATAATAATTAATATAATTTGCCTAAATAAATTTATAGTACATAATCTTACCTTCCAGCCTGCAGAAGAGTTCGAATCCCCTTTATCCTTAAAGTGTGGGACATTTTGAATTATCCAGTCATATATCTCTGATGATGTTGCTCTTCCTTCTGGGGAAGACGCTATTGCCTTAGCAATAAGATCTGAGTAAGGCATATTGCCCCAGGGATTTCTTTTTGAGGTATTTTTCTTAGGAGGACTACGAGGGGTCTCTAAAAGCGAAGACGCTCCTCCGCAAAATCTTTGAGCTTCTCCTGAAGCCGTAGGATCAACTACAGAAGACTCATCGCTCTCCATCGTCAGTGGCATGGCACCCGGTGTTAAGGGAGATATAGGAAGTCCTTGAAGCTGAGGTTCACTAACAACAGGGGGAACCATTGGCCTTGGCTAGGTCATATGTCCGTTACTCGAATCCATATCGGTTCCCTTTGTTGGCCCTTCTTTCAGGAGCGAAAGAAAGGAAAACATAAGAAAAAAAAAAAAAAAAAAAAAAAAGGGCTAACTGAGGGCACATCTTTTTCTCTCGTGTACAAAAAAAAAAAAAAAAAAAAAAAAGAACTAACAATAATAATCACTAATTATTCAAAAATAAAAATTCATTCATTACTAAATTTTGTAATCAAAGTCACAACATAATATTTAATTTAAAAAAAAAATAATAAATATAT
>SEYY01010810.1:17500-20466 GCA_009176605.1 Armadillidium nasatum
GAAAGTCGAGTCGCACGAGCCCTTCTCAGTGGAGGAGGTATGCAACGAGAGAGTTCAGAAGAGCAGTGTCCATTGTAATAGCGATAGTATGGAGAGAGTGACGCAACAATTCGAAGGGCAGAAAGAGATTGGAGAGAATCAGTGAGAGCAGGAGAGTTGATAAGACGAAAAGCCCTAGACTTCACCTTTTCCAGGAGAGCTGTGTGAGTGGAACCACCCCAACTGTGGGCCGCATACTCCATACAGGGGCGAACAACACCCCTATACAGAGCAAGCAACTGGGGTGGAGTAAGTAAATACTGAAGGCGCCACAGAACACCTAACCTCTTAGAAGCTTGTTTAGAAAGAGGTAATGTGATCTTTCCAAGAAAGATCACGAGAAAAGGAAACACCAAGAATATTAAAAACAGATGAAGGTCTGAGTTGTGTTTTCGAAGAAGATATCATAGTTGTGTGGAAAATTGTGTCGAGTAGAAAGATGGAGGAATTGAGTTTTAGTGGCATTGAAAACAACCATGTTCTCTCTGCCCCAATTAGAAATACAAATAGATCAAAGGTCAGCTGCTCCAAGGCAACCCTCCTTGCATCTAGTAACTGTTGTTGAGAGGGGCGCCTTTCAAATTGAAAAGAGTAATGAAGAGTGGAGTCATCAGCATAGGAGTGGAAAGGAGATGAAGTAACAGAAAGGTCATTAATGAAAAGTAGAAAAAGTGTTGGTGATAGGACAGATCCTTGAGGAACACCACTATTTATAGATTTAAAGGAAGAGCGGTGGCCGTCTACAACTGCTGCTATAGAACGACCGGAAAGGAAATCAGAGAGAAGGTCACAGAGAGAAGGATAGATTCCGAAAGAGGGAAGTTTGGAAATCAAAGCTTTGTGCCAGACTCTATCGAAAGCTTTCGATATGTCTAGCGCAACAGCAAAAGATTCACCGAAATGCCGAAGAGAGGAGGACCAAGAGTCAGAGAGAAGGGAAAGGAGATCACTAGTAGAGCGTTTCTTACGAAAGCCATACTGGCGATCAGAGATAAGATTAGAAGAATTGAGATGTTTCCAAATCTTCCTGTTAAAAATAGATTCGAAAACTTTAGAAAGAACGGAAGTTAAAGAAATGGGACGATAGTTAGAGGGTTGAGAGGGGTCCCCCTTCTTCGGCACAGGCTGAATGAGCGCACGTTTCCAGCAAGAAGGAAAGGTTGAAGTAGAAAGACATAGACGAAAAAATTTACCAAGGCAGGGTGCAAGCTCGGAAGCACAAGTTTTGAGAACCGCAGGAGGGATACCGTCAGGACCATACGCCTTCTTAGTGTTAAGCTCAGAGAGAGCAGAAGTGACGTCTTTAGAAGAAATTATAATTTTAGGCATAAATGAGTTGGAGGGGTGGAGAGGAGGATAGCTCCGGAATCGTCTAAGGTTGAATTAGAAGCAAAAGTTTGAGCGAAGAGTTCAGCTTTAGAAGAAGGCAAAACGGCAGTTGTACCGTCAGAAGATACTAGAGGAGGGAAAGAGGAAGAAGCAAAGTTAGAGTTGACATTTTTTGCAAAATGCCAGAAAGGTCGAGAGGAAGTAGAACCAGAAAGATTGTTGCATTTTCTACGGAGAAAGGAGTTTTTAGTGTTACTAAGAATAGATTTTGCACGATTCCGGGATGAAATATAAGTTGCATGAGTTTCTGGAGTTTGAAGACGACGGTAATCCCTGAAGGCAGCATCCCTGTGGTGGATAGCACGAGAACAAGTAGAGTTAAACCAATGTTTGTTAGGTTTAGTAGAAGGGAAAGAATATGGAATGTACGCCTCCATGCCAGAGAGAATCACCTTGGTTATGCGCTCTGCACACTCAGAGGGACCCCTTCCACGGAAACAGTAATCATTCCATGGAAAATCAGAGAAGTACAACCGCAAGTCAGACCAGTTAGTGGCACCGAAGTGCCAAAAATGTCTCCTCGGTGAAGGCGGGGGCCGTTCTTGCGGAAGACTTGAAGAGACAGGACAACATACAGAGATAAGAAGGTGATCGGATGAACACAGAGGAGGAAAGAGTTTAACAGTGTAAGGAGAAGGATAAGAAGCTAGGAAAAGATCAAGTATGTTGGGTTCATTACCAAGGCGATCAGGGTTACGGGTAGGGATATGCACCAACTGCTCAAGGTTGTTCTGGATAGAAAATTGGTAGGCGAGTTCACCAGTTGGATCGTGAGAACTAGATGAAAGCCATTGGCGGTGGTGAACATTGAAATCACCTAATATGATGATTTCAGAGAAAGGAGAAGAAGAAAGAATGTGTTCTATTTTGGAGTTAGGATAGTCGAAGAATTTTGGATAGTCAGTAGAGTTAGGAGATAGACAGAACAGATAAATTTAGTTGTAGAGTTGCAAGAAAGTTTAAGCCATAAAGTAGAGAATTCAGAAGACTCTAAAGTAGAAACACGAGAGCAGACAACATCGTTGCGCACATATGCGCAACATCCGCCTTTGGCTGAAAATTGAGGATAGAGACAGTAGGAGGAAACAGAGTAGGGCTTGCTGTCAGAGCCCTCAAACACCTGAGTTTCAGTTAAGAACAAGAGATGAGGTCTAGAAGAAGAGAGGTGGTGTTCGACAAAGTGGAAATTAGTAAAGAGACCATGAATGTTGCAGAAGTTAATGAAAAACGAAGATCGTGCACCGGGGCAAGTCGGCATAGAGGTCTTGGTGGCACCAACCCCATCACCGGAGGTCACCAACTCCCAAGTGGTGATGGTGAAGGAGTGGATGAGGAGCATTCTTTGGATGCCGCCCTCGTAGCATCTCCGAGGTAGTTCTATGTTTCGCTATTTTTTTGTTGTTGTTATTTTAAAGGTAATGTAGGAGTAAGCGCTTGTAAATTTGTAGGAACGTGAGAAGGAAGTTGGGGGAAGGAGAAGTGGGAGCATAGACACTCCCATGTGGGACGAGGGTACACTAGAGACACTCTGAAAAGAT
>SEYY01010811.1:20000-32500 GCA_009176605.1 Armadillidium nasatum
TGACTATTAGCTAACGGGACATTTTATTTCTTTTCTTTTATATATATATATATATATATATATATATATATATATATATATATATATATATATATATATATATATATATATATATATATATATATATATATATATATATATATCGTTCTATAATGATTAAATAATTTTTTTAAAACTACTGTATGATAAAATAATAAAAAGTAAAACATTAAAAAAGATTCAACAAGAGAAATAACAAAGAAATAATAAGGTGAAGAATAAAAATACACGTAAACGTTTCGGAGCATCTACCTTGCTCCCTGATCACTACGCTAGTATATAGAAGAATATATACTAGCGTGCTGATCAGGGAGCAAGGTTGATGCTCTGAAACGTTTACATGTGTTTTTATTCTTCATCTTGTTATTTCTTTTTTATTTTTCTTGTTGAATCAGTTTTAATGTTTTAATTTTTATTATTTTATCATAATATAGTGGTTTTAAAAAATTATTTAATATATATACCCTATATATATATATATATATATATATATATATATATATATATATATATATATATATATATATATATATATATATATTATATATATATATATATATATATATATATATATATATATATATTATAGAGTGGGAGCTGCAATGTCAACCACAATTTTAGCCTCAAGTTGAAAAAATAAAATTATACGAAAGGAAGGGAAACTTTTGTAAATGTATTCTGAGGGAAAAAATATAAACTGTGAAAGTGTAAAAGAAATGAAAACTGTGAGACCAAGAAAGAAACATGAATTGATAAGACAGAAGGATGGATTAGAAGATAAAGTTTCAAAATTTTATGACTGTGAATTTGCTAAAAATTAATATAAAAAAAAAAATTAGTTTATAAAAGGAAAAAAGTTGTTACATAAAAATAGTTAGATAAAAACGATAGTTAATCATAGAAGTATATTTGCATGCAAACATGTAGATAAATAGATTGATTGATAGATAGATTAACGTATAGAAAGATAGATAGATAGGAATAATATATATATATATATATATATATATATATATATATATATATATATATATATATATATATATATATATATATATATATATATATATATATATATATATATATATATATATATATATATATATATATATATATATATATATATATATAATATATATATATATATATATATATATATATATAACTGAGCCAAAAATCCCCACACATTACTTAAATTACCCTAACGAAGATTCAGGTGTCTTCAAAAGTCATATAAACTAAATATCTTCAAATAAAAATTTTACCCTAGACATTTTCATTTTCCCCCCCCAAAAAAAACATTTTATGGGGTGAAAATCTCTCATTTTTTTTCCTTTGCCTCATATCTTTTTTCCCCCTTCATAAATGCACTTTTTATTTTTCTGAAGACATAAACAAAAAATTGTGTCAACTTTGCTTGGATTACTTGTTAATATATATATATATATATATATATATATATATATATATATATAATATATATATATATATATATATATATATATATATATATATATATATATATGTATATCAAAAGGCACTACCTTACATGTGATATTAGAGTATATGTTCTATAAAATTTGAAGAAACAAATGCATGGCACACGCACATTTATCAACAAAAAAGTTCCGCCACTGTACCTCCGACCCTTGAATGGTGGTACAGTAATTGTGTTTCACCCTTGTAGACGGCATACTATATACAGTATACACAAATGTAGACTTACAAGACTTACACTGTAGTAATATATATATATATATATATATATATATATATATATATATATATATATATATATATATATATATATATATATATATATATATATATATATATATATATATATATATATATATATATATATTATATATATATATATATATATATATATATATATATATATTATATATATATATATATATATATATATATATATATATATATATATATATATATATATTATATTAATGCTTGATTTTGGCACATATCCGTACATAACGATGTGTTTTTCTCAATACAACAATAATAATTTATTTTCATCATTTAGTGTATATATACATGTATGTATGTATGTGCGTATCTATGTATGTATGCATACACGTATGTATAACGAATTGATACCAATTTTTTTTATATTCAGCAATGAAAATGTATTTCTTTACAAATCTTGAAAAATTAGTTAAATAAATTTGAAATATTGTTAAAATTTCAAATCACGTTGTCAAGTTTGTCCATATTTTTTTTTTTTTTTTTTTTTATTTTTTTTTTTTTTTTTTGATTTCTATGAATTTTCTTATCATCTTTTTTTTTTCTATACTAGTTATCAAGCCTGAAACTTCTATTGACATAAAATGAAAAGCTTTTCAATTTTCTCCTTTTTTAAAAAAGAAAAAAAAAAAAGAGAAAAACTTTTTATTTCCTTTTCTGTAAAAAAAAAAAAAAAAAAAAAAAAGAAGTAAAACTATATAAAAAGGAACAAGAAATTTAAATTTGTTGCTCCTCTAAAGTTCGGTACTTTTTCTTCGAATCTATTTTTTAAAAAAAATTCACTTCATTTTAGTACCTTTTCACGAATATTTTTATAGCATTTTAATACGTTTTCAGTACATGTTTTGGATACATATATATATATTTTTATATAATATTATTTCTAGCTTTAAAACAACGAACCGAGAAGATGTAAAACGTCCTTCTATTGGTCTATTTGAATTTTTTCCTTCTTTTTTTTTTTTTATTTTCTTATACACTTACATATAAAAAAGACCGTTAAAACCGTTATCGGAAAATCGTGCTAAGAATTTTTTTTTTTTTGAGGGGGAAAAAAAAGAGGGCAAGAAACTTTCCCCTTTCTTTTAAACTGCAAAACTATAATGACAAAACTCTCATTGAAAATTTCATGTCAGGAAGCTTAGAATAGAGAGTCTCAAATAGGCTTTTTTTTTTTTAAAGAAAAGTTTCTATAAAAGCCTATTTTATAAAAATTTTAAAAAGTAGGCTTTTATTATCAATATCTTGATAATAGTGCAAATTAGACATTGAAAGATATGTTAGAATTACAGAAATTTAAAGTAGATAATAATAATGTAGATAAGGAAGAAATAGAGATGGAGTAGACATACAGTAATAACATGGATATAGTTATCAACTAGACATAAAATAATTAATACTTAGTAGACATAATAAGGAAGACAAAATTATGAAGTAGATAAAGTAGACATAAAATAATAAAGTAGATAAAGTAGACAAAATATGATAAAGTAAATGAAGAAATAATAAAGTAGATAAAGTATGCCTAAAATGATAAAAAAGATCAAGAAGACATTGAATAATAAAGTAGGTAAAGTAGATGAATAAGACAAAATAATAGAGTAGATAAAGTAGACATGAAAATGATAAAATAGATGAAGAAGACATTAAATAGTAAAGTATGGTAAAATAGACATAGATAAAAAGTAGACATAGAATAATGAAGTAGATTTAAAAAGAATGTAAATAAAGTAGACGTAAAATGAGCATAAAATTACAAAGCTAAAAAAAAAAATAATAATAAGGTAGATAAAGTAGATATGGAGAAATAAAGTAGAAAAAGAAGACAAAGAATGATAAAGTTAATGAAGCGAACATAGAAAATTTGATATAATTATGAGGTAGATATAATAAAATATAAAAAAAAAATAAATAAATAAAAATAAGAATTTAAAAAGAATAATGTAGATAAAGAAGATAAAATAAAAACTAAATGACAAAAACAATAATAATAAAGTAGACAAAGTAGATAAGGATAATTGTCCTAAGGAATCGTCTGGATAAGTGGCAAAATGTCACAACAACATTTCCAATTCAAAAAAGACATGTTACGCATAAAAAAGTAGCTTCACCAATTTATTTTTTCGCCTATAAGAAAAGGAAAACCGTATTAATTATAATAAAGTAGCTTCGCCGACTTATTGTTTAATACGAAGAGAAAAGACATATTACTTATAAGAAAGTAGCTCCACCTATTTATTGTTTAATAAGAAGAGAAAAGATATATTACTTATATGAAAGTAGCTCCACCGATTCATTGTTTAATAGGAAGAGAAAAGATATATTACTTATATGAAAGTAGCTCCACCGATTCATTTTGTAATGAGAAAACTGAAAATAATTGCTGGGACAATTTTTCCTGTGTTAAATAATAAAGTAGATAAAATAAACGGATAAAAAGTAGACAAAGACATAAAATATTAATAATCCTATAAGTATGAACAATGTGAAGGGCGTAGCGAAGAGTATATATAAGAAGAAAAAGGGGGTTAAATTTAAAATATAGGAGTGGGGGGGGGAGAGGGGAATGTTTTTTACATTTAATTTTGTGTTAATTATAAAGAAAAATATAAATTTTAAGGGAAAGTTTCGTTGGTGGGAGGCTGGGAAGGAAGATTTCGATCCACCCCAAAATTCCCCCCCAAAAAAAAATCCATCCTCCCAACCCCCGATCTCACCTCCAAGGCCTATAAATATATGTCATTAGGGTAATAAACTGCTTTATTAAGGGTTATGAGATAAATTTGGGGGGTTTTACAAAGATTTAGGGTAAAAATAGCTTGGGACAGACATTCTTTTGTGCTTTGATATTGGCAATTAGTGACACACATACCCACACATACTATATATATATATATATATGTATATATATATATAATATATATATATATATATATATATATATATATATATATATATATATATATATATATATATATATATATATATATATATATATATATATATATATATATATATATATATATATATATATATATATATATATATATATATATATATATATATATATATATATATATATATATATATATATATATATATATATATATATATATATATATATATATATATATATATATAATATAAAATATATATATAATAATACCGCAAAATAACCTCGGTTGTAGTTATTTTGCGGTTGTATTTTTCATTTGTAACCACGGCTGCATATTATTTTTAACGCCCCGGTTGCCTTTATTTTGCGGTTATTAAAAAGGTTATAACCGTGGTTGCGAAGCTTCGCTCCATCACTAATATATATATATATATATATATATATATATATATATATATATATATATATATATATATATATATATATATATATATATATATATATATATATATATATATATATATATATATATATATATATATATATATATATATATATATATATATTATATATATATATATATATATATATATATATATATATATATATATATATATATATATATATATATATATATATATATATATATATATATATATATATATATATATATATATATATATATATATATATATATATATATATATATATATATATATATATATATATATATATATATATATATATATATATATATATATATATATATATATATATATATATATATATATATATATATATATATATATATATATATATATATATATAGTATATATATATATATATATATATATATATATATATATATATATATATATATATATATATATATATATATATATATATATATATATATATATATATATATATATATATATATATATATATATATATATATATATATATATATATATATATATATATATATATATATATATATATATATATATATATATATATCTGTCTTACAGATAAAAGGGTTATAAGATTTAGTATTGTCAATTTAACGTTTTTATCTGTCTTGTTATTTCTTGTTATTTCCAACAGAAGAGAAGAAGACTTCAGTGTCTCATTTGAATTATTTTTATCATTCATAATTTTCAGAGGTGTTTATATTTTCAGTTTATATTCTTCCTTCTCATCTTTATTTTAATCTTCATTTTTTTTCATTTTCATCTTCATTTTTATTTCGATCTTGAGGTGAATCCTTTATACCTTGAATAAACATCTTGTATAAGTACTTAGTATAAACATCTCTTCCATATATTCAGAAAATTAGAAATAAGTACTTGGTATAAACACATGTCCATTTATGCAAAGAATTAGAAATAAATACTTGGTATAGATACTTGTTCATATGTTCACTGAATTAGAAATGAATACTTGGTATAAATAACTGTTCATATAATTAGAGAGTTAGCTATAAGTACTTGATGCAAACACATTTCCATATATATTCAGATAATTAGACATAAACTGATATAAGCTTCCAGGTTTCTTTCCCTTATCTCTAAATCAGGTTAAGCCAATCATCTCATAGGTACTCATATATATCTCTCTATATGTCTATCTATCTATCTTCTATCTTCTATCTATCTATCTATTTATCTATACAGGTTAATTACAATTTCAACAGTACAGTTATGAAATTAGGGACATTAATACTTAAATTGATATTGATATGGATATTGATTCTAACTTTAGTAATATTAATGTTAATACTGATCCTTTTTTAATTTTGATATTAATATTAATTTTAATAATTGACAGTGATATTGATATTTTTAAATTCATAGTGGTATTGATTTTAATTTTAATTTTGATGTTAATATTAATTTTGATATTGATATTAATATTAATATTGATGTTGATTCTAATTTTAATAATATTAATCCTGATTTTGATTTGGGTTTTAGCTTTGATATTAACATTGATATTAATATTAGTATAGATATTGACATATAAATTCTGATTTTAATGACATCGATATTATTTATGAATCAAATTTTAATTTCGATATTGATATTAATTTTGATATTGATTTTGATATTGGTATTAATATTGATATTAATATTGATATTGAAATCAATATTCATATCGATGTTAATTTTGATATTGATATCAATATTGATATTAATATCGATACTGATATTAATATATATATATATATATATATATATATATATATATATATATATATATATATATATATATATATATATATATATATATATATATATATATATATATATATATATATATATATATATATATATATATATATATATATATATATATATATATATATATATATATATATATATATATATATATATATATATATATATATATATATATATATATATATATATATATATATATACACTCAGACATAAAAGATTCAAAGCACACACACACACACACACACACACACACACACACACACACATCTTTACCAGTACACTCGCGCGGATCTATAAATTGCAAAATACACACACATACACACACACATACGTAGAATTACAAAGTTGCAAATCATACACAAACACACACTCACACACTCACTCAGATTTACAAAATTGCTAAACACGCACACACACAAAGTTTCAAAATTGCATCCGCACACACACATCTACCCACACCCACATACACCCTCAACTGCCCACACATACACTCACCTCCACCCCACCCATACCCAGACCACAGCCACACACACACATTCACATCCACACCTACACTCACACCCTCACTCTCACATGCACCCACACTTACACCCACACACACACACACTCACACACACACGCATTTTCATTTAACCCTGATTTTAAAATAAATCCTCCCAAATTGTTTTCTCTGCAATTTTCTTTCTTACATCAATTTAGCCAATCCAATTCTTACGTCACTTTAAGAAAATCCTTCTGAAGTAGGCCCTGTGAGACCCCCCCTTCCCCCATTCCCCTTCCAACTTCCCCCACTCTCATTTATGAAATTGGGGGTTGGGGGGTGAGGATTCAACTCCTCCAGAAGGTTCATGACCCAGATAAAGATTTTTTCTCAATACCTTATAATATGCAGATAAATTTTCGTTATCTATCTATTTATTTATCTATCTATCTATCTATCTATCTATCTATCTATCTATCTATCTATCTATCTATCTATCTATCTATCTATATATATATATATATATATATATATATATATATATATATATATATATATATATATATATATATATATATATATATATATATATATATATATATATATATATATATATATATATATATATATATATATATATATATATATATATATATATATATATATATATATATATATATATATATATATATATATATATATATATATATATATATATATATATATATATATATATATATATATATATATATATATATATATATATATATATATATATATATATATATATATATATATATATATATATATATATATATATATATATATATATATATATATATATATATATATATATATATATATATATATATATATATATATATATATATATATATATATATATATATATATATATATATATATATATATATATATATATATATATATATATATATATATATATATATATATATATATATATATATATATATATATATATATATATATATATATATATATATATATATATATATATATATATATATATATATATATATATATATATATATATATATATATATATATATATATATATATATATATATATATATATGTAAGAGTATTCTTCCTTCTGTCGGTTTATCAAACAGAAGACCTAAATATTTTTATTATATTAAATAGACAGGAGAAACAGAATTAAATGACTTAAGATAAAGAGATTATGTTTATTTAGACAGGAAAGTTTTTTAAATAGAGAAAATTGCCAGAAAATAGAAAATAGACAGATATTTTTTAATTAATATACAGATTAATAGGCAAACATATATGAATAATACAAACAAGATTAAAAGATAGATAGATAAAGAGATTAATAGATCGAAACAGGAGATACAGATTAATAGACAAACATATATGAATAATACAAACTTAATATCAACTCAAGCAATTATATAAATTATAAAACATATAGATAAGGAGATTATTAGATCCTAACAGAAAATAGATAAAGAGATTAAGAAAAGAAGAGAAAGAGAAATGGAGGTTAAAATTTAGTTATAAAGAAATTAGTAGATAAATTATACAGATTATAAAGCAGATAGATTTGGAGATTAATAGATCGAAACTGGGAATAGATAGGGAGATTAACAAATGAAGAAAAAGAGTAATGGAGATTAAAATATATTTAAACAGAAACTTGTAGATAAATTACACAGATTTTAAAGCAGATAGATAAAGAGATTAATAGATCGAAACAGGAAATAGATAGAGAGATTAACAAATGAAGAGAAAGAGTAAGAAGATTAAAATATAAATATAAAGAAACTGGTAGATAAATAAATGAAAAGAGTGATGAAAGACTTGGCAATAATATACAAGCATATGAACAAACAGAGAGATTAATAATCAAGCAGAGAAGCAAACAGGAAGATTAATGAACATAAAGGGAAACAGAAAGGGAGATTAATTGACAAAGAGAGAAAATATAGAGATTTTAATAGTGAAAAAGTGAAAAGACAGATGTTAATTGTGAACTATATTGAAAAAAAGGAAAAGAGATTAATAAACAACAGAAAAACAGAAAGGTGGTTTAATATATATATATATAAACAGAGAGAGAAACGAATTGATTAATGAGCAAACAAAAAACAGACAGATAGATAAACAAGGAGAAAAAGAGATTCTAAAATGCAGAGAAACAAACGACATGATTTAAATTCAAACAGAAGCAGATTGGATGAATAGACAAAGAGAGAAAGAGACAGGAGGATTTAAACATATAGATAAACAAACAAAGATTTTAACAGACAAAAACAAAACACATAGATATAATAATAAAAAAAACATTTTAACAGACAGAAAAACAAAGATTTTAAGGATGTTAACAGACAGCGAAACAGATATGCAGGTTAATAGACGGACAGGGAAATAAGAAAGGATATTGAAAGACAAACAATGAAACAGGCAGGTAAATTAGAAAACAAACAATGATACAAAAAAAAGGATGTTAACAGACAAACAACAAAACAAATATGTCGATTGATAGATAAGCAGAATCTACAAGGATATAAACAGACAAATAGTAAAACACACATTGAAATTAGCAAACAAAGAACAAAACAAATAACAAGCAGTAAAACAGACTTAGAGATTAAAAGATAAAACAGATACTTTGAAAAAGATATGATTAGGCAAACAAAAAAAAAATATTTCAAAAATAAACAAAAGAACAGACTGGAAGATTTTCATATTAACAAATAAACAAAAAGGTAAACTAACTAACTAACAAAAAAAAAAAAGAAAACAGATAAACTGAAAGGAGATTTATAAATAAACAAAAGACAGGAATAAATATTGACATTAAGAAGAGAAAGAGACAGAAATAAGACAGAGAGAAACAGACATGGAATTTAATATACAGACAGTGAAAAAAAACAGGGAGATTAATAAAATAATAGTTAAACATACCAGAGAAACTGACAAGAAAATTAATATAGAAATATTTTAACAAATAAACCAAGAAGTAGATATCGAAAATTAAATAGACATACAGAAAAAGAGTTAAGATTAATAAACAAACAGAGAAGTAGACAGGAAGATTAATAAAAAAAAAGAAACATACAGGAAAATTAGTAGATAAATAAACTGATTAGTAGACAGTGGAACAGACAGGAATATTAGTTAAGAAATATAAAAACAGACAGAGATTAAAAAACAAACATATAAACAGAGAAATTAACAAAACAAACTATGAAACAAATTGTGAAATCAACAGAAAAATTAATAGATGAACAATGAAACAAAGAGAGAGAGAGAGAGAGAGAGAGAGAGAGAGAGAGAGAGAGAGAGAGAGAGAGAGAAACTAATAGACAAACAGAGAAACGTAAAGACAGATTGAATGATAGAGCGAAGGGAAAATCTGTCAAAAATATAAATTTTAAAAATATGGTACAAGGATTTTAAAGATGAAAAATATGTCTAAAAAAAAATAAAGTTATTCCTGTTATAATTACTTGTATACTGCTTGATTGCTCACTTTCGAATTGCTTTTTTTTTTTTTTTTTTTTTTTTTTTTTTTTTTTTTTTTTTTTTGTCAGAAGCAAAAATTAAGTTGAGTAATTAATGATTGCAATTAAATTTTGAGTAGTTTTGCAATTAGGTTTTTTTTTCTGCCATAATTTTGCAGTACGGCAAATAATATTTACGAAAAATCTAAGATTTTATTAAACACTTTCTCTATTCTCTTTCTCCTCTCTATCTATTTTAGATAAATGCTAATTTTATTCTTCATATGATTAGAATTTTTTTAATTTTCTTTTTCACTTTTTAGATTTAAACTTTTAGATAAAGCTTTGTATGATTTTTCTCTTCTCTATCTATTTCGTGCTCAAGATTCATCTTATTCTCTAAATATGAAGTTCTATATTCTTTATCTACCTATTTCTCTCTCTAGATTTATCTCACTCATAATATGAAATTTTTTCTTCTCTCACACTCTATCTATCCCACTCAAATTTATCCAATCCTCTTCATGAGACTTTGTATTTCTTATCTCATTTCTCTATCTATTACATTATCTTGATTTATCTTGCATGAAGCTTTATATTATTTTTCACTTCTCTCTAAATCTCTCTAACCCACAACATGAAACCTTGTATCCTCTTTCTCTTTCTCCACTATTTCACTCTCCAGATATATTTTACAAAATAAAGGCATTCTCTTTCTCCTCTCTCTATCTAATTAAGTATTATCATTTTAACTCAATGTTTTATTAGAATTTTTAGGTTCTCCTTTATACACATCGATTCCTATATCTAATTCTCAATATGAAACTCTGCTTTAATTTTTCTATTCTCTTTATCTATTTGAGCTCAGTTTAATTCCTTTTATCTTGGAAATCTATTTATTTTTCTACATTTATCTAATTCTAAAACAAAAGTTTTTATTATTCTCTTTCTCCTTTATTTATCTATTTAGTTTGACTCATTGTTTAAAAACAATTTTACTTTATCTTCATTATCCTTTAATTCTCAGCAAATTTTTTCTCTCTTGATCTATTTGAATTTAGCTTAACTTATTGTTTTAAAAGAATTCTTCCCTTTCTATTATTTATGATGATGTAATTTATCTTCGTTATCTATTTCTTTCATTAGTTTTATCTAATTCTCAATCTGAAACTTTCTATTCTCTATTTTAACTCTTTCTATTTATTTGAGCTTACTTTAATTCCTTGTTTAATAAACACATTTTTTTTATTTCTTTCACAGACTTTATCTAATTATCAATCTAAAGTTTTCTATTCTTTTTTTCTTCTCTATCTATTTATTTGAGCTTACTTGAACACAATTTTTAATAATGACATATCTTTATTATCTATTTCTTTCATTGGCTTTATCTACCTTTGAATTCGAAGCTTACTTCCTTGCATTATTCTTTTCTCTTTCTTCTCTCTCTACTTATTTGAGCATAGTTTATTTCTTGTTCAATAAAGACACATCTTCATTATCAATCTCTTTTACAAGCTTTATCTAATTCACAATTCGAGGCTTTCTTCCTTTTATTTTTCTTTTCTTTC
>SEYY01010811.1:42500-45000 GCA_009176605.1 Armadillidium nasatum
ATATATATATATATATATATATATATATATATATATATATATATATATATATATATATATATATATATATATATATATATATATATATATATATATATATATATATATATATATATATATATATATATATATATATATATATATATATATATATATATATATAGTATATATATATATATATATATATATATATATATATATATATATATATATATATATATATATATATATATATATATATATATATATATATATATATATATATATATATATATATATATATATATATATATATATATATATATATATATATATATATATATATATATATATATATATATATATATATATATATATATATATATATATATATATATATATATATATATATATATATATATATATATATATATATATATATATATATATATATATATATATATATATATATATATATATATATATATATATATATATATATATATATATATATATATATATAAATATATATATATATATATATATATATATATATATATATATATATATATATATATATATATATATATATATATATATATATAGTATATATATATATATATATATACGTATTAAAAGAACAAATATTAAAATGGATTGGTAGAAATAATTAAATATGCAAATATCTGATAAATTAGCAAAAAATAATAATAATAATTAAAAAAATAAAAAATAATTTAATAAATAAATAAATAAATAAATAAATAAATAAATAAATAAATAAATATATAAATAAATATTATTTATAATTTTGTCATAATTATTGTTGGTGACTAATCTTTCTCGGTAAAATTAAAGACCGAAAATTCGGGAAAGAAATATTCCCAAAATGTGAACATGAAAAAGCAATAATCGGACGATTTCCGTCCTGTTTCCGGAAGGTTTCCGGACGGTTTCAGGACACGATCCATCCAGTTTCTCTTTCCGGTTTTGTGGGTAATTTATGGGACTTTTTTTTTTTTTTTTTTTTTTTTTTTTGATGACGAGGGTTTTTTTTTTTAATTTGTTTGCTTTGTTTCATGAAGTATTAAGAAGGGTTTCTCATGTTTCTTTTTTTTTTTTGTGTTTTTTTTTTGTTTTTTTTTGCTTTTTAAAAAATTTTTTTTTTTTTTTTTTTTAATTTCTTTATTTTTAATTAATGTATTCTTCTCCAGTCTATTTCAGTGTAATAAATTTTTATTTTATATTTATTATATTATGTTTGAATTTTTTTTTTTAATATTATTTTTTCATGAAAAAAAATTTCTTCATTTATATTTATTTATATTTTAATTTAATATATTATTTTTAAATAATATATTAAATTAAAAATAATAATATATTTTAATAATAATAATAAAAATTATGACAATAATAGTAATAATAATAATAATAACAATAATAACAATAATAATAATAATAACAATATTAAAAAATAATACTAATGATAATAATATTAATACTACTACTATTAATAAAAATATTAATATTATCAATATTATTATTATTAAACAATGATAGTTTAAGGACTACATAATTTTCAAAACTATATATAGATTATTTACTGCTGAGGTGAAATTTTCTTTTTATAAATTTTATATTTTTCAATTATTCTTTTCCCTTATCCCAATTTTTTTTTTTTTTATCTCTTTCAATCTTTTTGTCTTTTTTCTTTCTTTCGTTTTTTATTCTTACTTTTTTATCTTTTTCAAAGGAAGAAATAATAGCATAGAATAATTTACAAAGAAAGAAATAAATAACATACGATCATTTTTTAGATAAGCTGTATCTTCGTTCTCTCTCTCTCTCTCTCTCTCTCTCTCTCTCTCTCTCTCTCTCTCTCTCTCTCTCTCTCTCTCTCTCTCTCTCTCTCTCTCTCTCTCTTTCTCTTTGTGTTTCATTAAATTATAACAATGTAAGTTGAAAATCTAGCCGTACCTCACTTAAACTCTCTTTTAATAAGTAATCTCCTCTTATATTTATCGTTCACACAAATAGTCTCTCTCTCTCTCTCTCTCTCTCTCTCTCTCTCTCTCTCTCTCTCTCTCTCTCTCTTTATCTATCTATCTATCTCTCTCCCTCTCCCTCTCCCGCAATAATTAAATGTCACATGTTTTTCTTTCAAGCATCTTTTCTTCTCATTTATATTTATTTGCTAATCTGTCTGTCATTGAGAAATGTCCCAAAGAAAAAGTATCCACAAATGAATTATTTTCCAATTTTTTTCTTTTTAGAAAAATAAATTGGTGAAGTTACTTTCTTAATAGTAATGTGTCTTTTTTTTATTAGAAAATAAATTGGTGAAGCTACTTTTTTATAACTAATATGGCTTTTCTTATTGAAAAATAAATTGGTGAAGTTATTTTCTTATAAGTAATGCTTCTTTTTTTTTTTATTAGAAAATGAATTGGAGAAGCTACTTTCTAATAAGTTATATATTTTTTCATTTTTAATTAGAAAATAAATTGGTGAAGCTACTTTT
>SEYY01010811.1:50000-52500 GCA_009176605.1 Armadillidium nasatum
AATAATAATAATAATTTGAATAATAATAATAATAAAAAAAATAATAAAAATAGTAATATAATAATAATTATGGTCGTTTTAAATTTTCTTTAAAATAATTTATAGAGTTTAAATAGTAAACTTTATCTTATTTATTCGTTAAACAAAATTTAGCTATCTACGTAATTAATCGATATTTATCGATATTTTTCATTCGATATTGTAATTAATTTATGTAAATGACATTCAGGGCCTGAAGAATTAGTTACATGACTTTATATATATATATATATATATATATATATATATATATATATATATATATATATATATATATATATATATATATATATATATATATATATATATATATATATATATATATATATATATATATATATATATATATATATATATATATATATATATATATATATATATATATATATATATATATATATATATATATATATATATATATATATATATATATATATATATATATATATATATATATATATATATATATATATATATATATATATATATATATATATATATATATATATATATATATATATATATATGTGTGTGCATAATGAAAACAATCAGTTCTTCGTACGTGATTTCGCATATATTTTGTTTCACCTTAAAATGCATGTCCGGATGCCTTGTTATCCCATCCAACAAATGCATCCATTTGGGTTCGATTCTCATCGTTTTTCAGAGACGTTTCTGAGTGAGACTCTAAATTATCAACATCCTTCTTGTCAAGGAGTGACATCTTGTTGCCAAATAAAATTGAATGTTGCCAGATTTGGATACTTTTTTTTCTTTTTTTTTAATATTGGATTTAATGTTAAATAACTCATATATTATTTTTTTTGTAGTTCAATTTATCAAGAGTTGCCAACTTAACAAATGCTTGTACTTTATCAGCATACATATTGGGTTGCTAAATTATAATTTTAATAAAAAAGGCAGTTAAAGGTTGCCGGAATAAAATTTTCATAGCAATAAAAGTTATTTTTTTTTTATTTTTCATTTTTTTTTTTAAAGTTTCTAAAGTGAAATTTTTCCACTTATAAAACTGGCAACACTCGTACTTTTTTTTCCGAAGTTGCCAGAAGCGTCTTCCGCCATTCAGCATTACCAAAAAGAAGGAGATAAAAAGTGCCTTCTGGACGAAACTGCTGACGTAGACACTTCTTCAGAACTTGAGAGGAATAGGTAATGGCCTTTTGGGAATGAAAGAGGCGGGGATTTCGACAGTGAAAGGCCGAGAGGAAGGATGGCAAAGCAGGAAATTGGAAAAGGTTTCTCACAGAATCTTCTATTATCATTTCTTTTACAGCAATAAATTTTTTACCTTTTAATATTTCTTACAAGTATCTTTTATACTATATTATAACTCCATTTTATATATATATTTATATATATATATATATATATATATATATATATATATATATATATATATATATATATATATATATATATATATATATATATATATATATATATATATATATATATATATTATATATATATATATATAATATTTTTTTTTTTTTTTTTTTTTTTTTTTTTTTTTTTTTTTTTTTTTTAATTTTATTAATAATAATTAATAATAATTAATAAAATAATAATAATAATAATATATAATAATAAATAAAATATATAATAATAATAATAATAATAATAATAAATAATATAATATAATAATAATAATAATATATATATATATATATATATATATATATATATATATATATATATATATATATATATATATATATATATATATATATATATATATATATATATATATATATATATATAGACATCACATCGGACAAGCCTGGAGTTGCCTATGTCCACACAAAATTTATGTGCAGACAATGCACTACTTGTACTACGAGAACGTCGTAAAGGTGAAGATATACGAGTGGACAGTTTCCTCGAACATTTGCCGCTGTAGTACCTATAGAAAAGAGACAAGGCACCAACTTCACGTCGCAAAGATAAATTAGAAAGAGCAGAAAAATTTATGTCTTTTAACCTTTGTCTCAACTCTTTTCAAAAGAAGGGTGAAACCTGAGGAACCCCTTCAGATATGAGAGCAGTACTCCATACAAGGGCGAATGAGGCCCTTGTATAATGGAAGTAACTATGAAAAAGTAAAAAAATCCCGCATATTAAACAGAACTCCCAGCTTCTTTGAGGCAGCCCTAGAAACCATTGTGATATGAGGTTTCCAAGATATTTTTTTTTATGTAAAGGCCAAGGATGTTTATATTGTTAACAGGAGAGGTGGAGAACCATCGAAAGAAGTAGAAAAGTTAGGAGGTATCTTTGAGAGGGAGATTTCAAAAAGTTGAATTCTTAAAGAGTTGAATTTCACAAGGTTAAGATGACTCCACAGGGAAATTCTGTTCAGATCACCAAGAATGGAATCGGAAAAATGAAGATGAGAGGCAACTCTAGATGCAAAAGAGGTGGCAGATTTGAAATGAGCAGA
>SEYY01010811.1:62500-67500 GCA_009176605.1 Armadillidium nasatum
TCCTTCTCTGGGGTCGAACCACCGCCTGTTGCGACTGAGAACGACAAAGACTCGATGCGCTACCGCTGAGCTATCCACGATCCCAAAAAAGATCGTTTTAAGAACAGTTTCAAGCATACGAGCTCCCGTCAAGGATCAGGTTTTCACCCTGTTGTTCCCTCTATCGTTCCTTTTTAAGATATTATTTAATTACAATGCTATAAACGCATCAGTAAATATGTATAAAGAGAAAATAGAACCTTTTTTTTGGGAATCCTTCTCTGGGGTCGAACCACCGCCTGTTGCGACTGAGAACGACAAAGACTCGATGCTCTACCACTGAGCTATCCACGATCCCAAAAAAGATCGTTTCAAGAACAGTTTCAAGCATACGAGCTCCCGTCAAGGATCAGGTTTTCACCCTGTTGTTCCCTCTATCGTTCCTTTTTAAGATATTATTTAATTAAAATGCTATAAACGCATCAGTAAATATGTATAAAGAGAAAATAGAACCTTTTTTTTGGGAATCCTTCTCTGGGGTCGAACCACCGCCTGTTGCGACTGAGAACGACAAAGACTCGATGCTCTACCGCTGAGCTATCCACGATCCCAAAAAAGATCGTTTCAAGAACAGTTTCAAGCATACGAGCTCCCGTCAACGATCTTTTTTGGGATCGTGGATAGCTCAGTGGTAGAGCATCGAGTCTTTGTCGTTCTCAGTCGCAACAGGCGGTGGTTCGACCCCAGAGAAGGATTCCCAAAAAAAAGGTTCTATTTTCTCTTTATACATATTTACTGATGCGTTTATAGCATTGTAATTAAATAATATCTTAAAAAGGAACGATAGAGGGAACAACAGGGTGAAAACCTGATCCTTGACGGGAGCTCGTATGCTTGAAACTGTTCTTGAAACGATCTTTTTTGGGATCGTGGATAGCTCAGCGGTAGAGCATCGAGTCTTTGTCGTTCTCAGTCGCAACAGGCGGTGGTTCGACCCCAGAGAAGGATTCCAAAAAAAAGGTTCTATTTTCTCTTTATACATATTTACTGATGCGTTTATAGCATTGTAATTAAATAATATCTTAAAAAGGAACGATAGAGGGAACAACAGGGTGAAAACCTGATCCTTGACGGGAGCTCGTATGCTTGAAACTGTTCTTGAAACGATCTTTTTTGGGATCGTGGATAGCTCAGCGGTAGAGCATCGAGTCTTTGTCGTTCTCAGTCGCAACAGGCGGTGGTTCGACCCCAGAGAAGGATTCCCAAAAAAAAGGTTCTATTTTCTCTTTATATATATATATATATATATATATATATATATATATATATATATATATATATATATATATATATATATATATATATATTTATAAATATTTTTTAATTTATTTATTTATTAATTTATTTATTTATTTATTTAATTATTTATTTATTTACTTTTACTTCTTTCCAATCTAATATCAAAGAAATACAATTTAAAATTTATTCCATCTTATTTTTCTTGTTTTATTTTTTTTTTTTAATATTTATTTTATTTTTATTATAAACCAAAAAAAAATTTTTTTTTTTAATTTTATTTTCATGTCGTTTTCAAAAAAAAAAAATTTTTATTTTAATAATTAAAATTTTTTTTATCTTATATCCAAATCATTTATTAATCCTTATTAAGGATAATTCATGGTTTACTATTTAAATCTTCCTAATCTTCTTATATAAAAAATTAATTAATTATTCCTTATTAATTCTATGTTTTACTAATTATATCTTTTTTAATCTTATAAAATCTTATTTATTGCTTATAAATACTAATTCTTTCCTATTTTATTCCATATTTTACTAATTAAATCTTTTTAATCTTCGTATATCCAAATATAATAATTATCCTTTCTTGTCTTTTTATTCCATATTTTACTAATTATATCTTTTTATTCTTCCTTTAAACAAAGATATTACTATTTATTTTTCTCTCGTTACTCCTAATTTTAATAATTATTTAATTTAAGCTTCCTATATCCAAATCTTTGGTAATTCCTTCTTCCTATTTCTTTCCATACTTTACTAATCGTATCTTTTTAATTATCCTGTCTTTAATTCACTCCTTCTTTCTTTTTTATTCCATAATTTAATAATTAATTATCGTCTATCTTAATCTTACTAATAATATTTTTTTTAATTATCCTGTCTTTAATTCACTTCTTTTTTTATTCCATTATTCAGTAACTAATCTTATTAATTATCCTCTATCTTATTCTTCAATTAATTCCTTCTTTTTTCATTATTTCATATTTTATTAATTATATCCTGTCAATATTCCTATTTTAAATTAATTATACTTCTATTCTCTTTATTCCATATTTTACAAATTAGATTTTTTCATTTTCTTGCAAACCTTTTATTTATTTCTTCTTCTCTCTTTATTGTTTATTTTCCTAATTATATAATTGTCTTCCTATATCTACATCTATTGATTATTTCTTCTTCCCTTTTCATCCAATTTATTACAAATTTTATAATTTTAATTTTATTATATCAAATTCATTAATCTTTCCTTCAATTTTTATTTCGTATTTTCCTTATTATATAATTTAAACATTCTATATCCAAATCTATTCATATTTTCTCCGTTATTCCCTATTTTGCTAATCCTTTTTTTAATTATCCTATATCCTACTCTTTAATTCACTCTTTCTTTCATTTTTATTCCATATTTTTTAATTCATTTTTTAAAAATCTTCTATCCAAATATATTGATTATTCCATCTTCTTTCTTCATTCCATATTTTATTCATTATTTCTTTTTAATTATCCTGAATCTATAATTCATTCTTTCTTCTTTCTTCCAAAATGTAATAATTCTATTTTTTTTAATTACTCTCTATCCTAATCTTAAATTCAAATACTTCTTTCCATTTCATTTAAAAAAATTTTTTTTAAATAAACATTTTCAATCTTCCTTCATCCCATGTTTAACAAATCATATCTTTTTAATTATCCTATATAATCCTTAATCCATTCCTTCTTTATTCCTTTTCAATCTCTATCTTTCATTTTTTTTTTTAAATTCCTTTACCAGATTTCGAAATGGATTTGAAAGCTCTCAAATTTCCCTTTTGAAACAGAGACTGAAAAGCAATATTCAAAATTAGTCTAATTTACTCTTCAGGACTTCTAAGTGAAGTAGCTTCTTTAGGTTATCAAATGCGAATACCCACCATTTTAATTTATATAAATTGAGCTCTGTAAGAACGATTTGATGAATTGGAGAACCATGTGTGTGTGTAATGTCGATAGTGTATAGAACCTTGTGTGCATAAGGTCGATAGTGTATAGAACTATGTGTGTATTATGTCGGTAGTATATAGAACTATGTGTGTATAATGTCGATAGTGTATAGAACCTTGTGTGTATATTGTAGATTGTGTGTAGAATTATGTGTGTATAATAGCGATAGTGTATAGAACCTTGTGTGTATAATGTAGATAGTGTGTAGAACTATGTGTGTATAATGACGATAGTGTATAGAACTATATGTGTATAATGTCAACAGTGTATAGAACCTTGTGTGTATTATGTCGATAGTGTGTAGAACTATGTGTGTATAATGTCGATAGTGTATAGAACCTTGTGTTTATAATGTCGATAGTGTACAGAACTATGTGTGTATATGTCAATAGTGTATAGAATCTTGTGTGTATTTAAGGTCGATAGTGTGTATAACCCTGTGTGTATAAAGTATATATACACAAGTTTGAATTTAGCTTTTTTCTTAAACATTTCAATTACAGATCTTTGATCTTATTTGTGAGTAAGAAAAAAGGTGTATTTATATCCAAAGAAATCGAAATACCAATCCCAAAATGTAAAATTAATTTTAAAACCGTAAAAAAAGGGCATTCTGACATAATTTCATTTTAGAAAGGGTGTGTTACTTCACCAACTATGAAATGAAATTACATTTTCAAAGGAAGAAATACTAGAGAGAGTTTCGGGGAGATGTGGGGTAATTCTGAAGTAAGTTTGGGGGAATATGAGAAAGATTAGGGGATTTGGGAGTAAGTTTGAGGGGGGGGGGGAAGATGGAAGAGAAAGGTAACAAAATTTCTTTTAACAATCTTGACAACTGGAATATTACATGCAAATTTCGGTAAAGTTTGATTTAGAAGAGAATAGAACGAAATGGTGAAGCGCAAAAAGCTGAAATGAGATTACTCTTAATGCTTTCGAAATTTTGGGACGTATTTTAAATAAGATTCGGAGAAATGGGCTGATAGTTTTTAATTCAATTTTTTAATGAACATGATTTGCGAAGAAAAGTTTTCAGAAAATGTAAATAACATTAAAAATATTATTAAGGTAAATTTATGTTAATTTGGAATGTAATTTACTAAATTTGTTAAATTTATATATATATATATATATATATATATATATATATATATATATATATATATATATATATATATATATATATATATATATATATATATATATATATATATATATATATATATATATATATATATATATATTATATAAAATATTTATGCTGCATATTTATTAATTTTAAAACAATAAAAATAATAAAAAAACAAAAAAAAAAAAAAAAAAAAAAAAAATAAATATAATATATATATATATATATATATATATATATATATATATATATATATATATATATATATATATATATATATATATATATATATATATAGAGAGAGAGAGAGAGAGAGAGAGAGAGAGAGAGATATGGAATTTATAAAAAAAAATTCCATTTTAATTTATTCCCAAAGTTCCAAGTGGAAAAAGCATTAAAGAGTATCTCACTAATATTTAATATCTAATATCTAATATGCAATATCTAATATCTAATCTAATGTGATATCTAATATCTAATATCTAATATCTTCAGACTCGCCTTCACCTACTGTACCTAAACAAAAAATACAGTATACATAAAACTTCCACTTATAGGATCACTTACATCTTAACTTAATAGAAATATTCTTACTATAATTGAAGCT
>SEYY01010811.1:75000-77500 GCA_009176605.1 Armadillidium nasatum
AATATAAATTTATGAAAATAGTAGTTATAATAGTAGCTAGTAATGGTAACAATAGTGAGTTAACGACAATAGTAGTTGTTGACAATAGTAGTTATAATAGTAGCTAATAATGGTAACAATAGTGAGGTAATGACAACAGAACAATAAAGCTAGTAATGATTATAATAATAATAATAATAGTAATAATAAAAATGATAATAATTGTAATTGTAATTTTAAGATATACCATTTCCAGTAGTAATACTAGGAAATAGTTCAGCATTACTGTTAAAGTGTTGCGTCGCTAGAATGATAATAATAATAATAATAATAATAATAATGATAAAATAATAGTAAAATAATAATAATAATATTAATAATAGTAATAATAATAATAGTAATAATAATAGTAAAATAATAAAAATAAAAATAATAATTATAATATTTTATAATAATAATAATAATAATAATAATAATAATAATAATAATAATATAATAATAATAATAATAATTAATAATAATAATAATAACAAAACAATATAATAATAATAATAATAATAATAATAATAATAATAATAATAATAATAATAATAATAATAATAATAATAATAAAATAAAAAAAATAACAAAAATATTAATAATAGCTATAATAACAAAATGATGATAATAATAATAATAATAATAATAATAATAATAATAATAATAATAATAATAATAATAAATAATAATAATAATAATAATAATAATAATAATAATAATAATAATAATAATAATAATAATAATAATAATAATAATAATAATAATAATAATAATAATAATAATAATAATAATAATAATAATAATAAAAATAAAAATAAAAATAATAAAATAACATGATAAAAATAATAATAATAAAATAATAATATAATAATAATAATAATAATAATAATAATAATAATAATAATAATAATAATAATAATAATAATAATAATAATAATAATAATAATAATAATAATAATAATAAATAATAATAATAATAATAAATAATAATAATAATAATAATAATAATAATAATAATAATAATAATAATAATAATAATAATAATAATAATAATAATAATAATAATAATAGGCTTTTAAATGAGTTGCAAATAATGCAATATATTTTCACTATTATTATGTTAAATCTGTATTCAAAAGCGGATTAAAAAAAACCTTTTATAAAAATGAATTTTCGAGGGACCGTGTCAGATCATCAGTGGTGGCAACGCTTTTAACCATGCAAACCACAATCCGATTAACATATTAAATTGCGATATTCAAAAAGAGTTTGTTTTATTTGTGGTGTGTGTGTGTGTTTACATGTTTTATGTGTTTAGTGTTTTTATGTATGTTTTAAAGATAAAAGAATGCTTTATGAAATAAACGTTAATGTCAGTTTTGATTATACGTGTTTTTGGGATAACAAAATTATGGATTGGAGAGATAGAAAGAGAGAAAAAAAGAAAAAGAAAAAGATAAAAAGAAAGAAAAGAAAAAAGAAAAAGCAGAAAAAGCAAGAACTTAAAGAAAAGAGACAATGAAAAAAAGGAAAAAGATAATAGGAAAAAGAATTAATAATAATAATAATAATAATAATAATAATAATAATAATAATAATAATAAGTTATTATAAAATATTGTTACTATTTTCACTATCATTTGGTTATTATTATTTATTATAAAAAATAAAAATTATTATTATTATATTAATTATTATTATTATTATTATTATTATTATTATTATTATTATTATTATTATTATTATTATTATTATTATTATTATTATTATTATTATTATTATTATTATTATTATTATTATTATTATTATTATTATTATTATTATTATTATTATTATTATTATTATTATTATTATTATTATTCAAATTATTAATCAGGAAAATACATTCCCTTGGTGTTTTTATATAAAAAGGTGTCTTCCCTTGGTCCTTTTACAGTAGCAGAAACCTTGAATTGTGGTTGTACAGGCAAACCAAACAATTACCAAACATTTACCAAAACAATTTGAATAGAAATACAAATAAGAGCTCAACGTTGGTTTACAGCTTAAAAGTCCTTGAGAACTCTTCCCCTTGTGGCACCCTCCATAGGCACTGGTGTTAAGTGTTTGCTTTTCGTAGGAGGGGAAGACTCTCCCCTCTCCCTCTCTGCAGAGTTTGGCACAATGAAAAACATTTTTCTTCTGTTTCCTTTTGGAGACTTTCGTGTGTGTGTATGTGTGTGTGTTTTTTTTTTCATTCATTTTTTTACATTTTTTATTTCTTTGTTTTAAGGGTTTTCATTTACGTCTTTTCTAATTTATTTATTTATTTACCGTTTTATTTTAATTTTTTTTTTCGACCTATTTATCTTCCAGCAAAGCAATTTTTTTTTTTTTTTTTTTTTTTTTTAAATTTATTGAAAACCAAAATCATGAAATCAATTTCCAATTATTTCCAATTTTTTTTCAAATCATCCGCTATATGTAAAACAAAATATTATAT
>SEYY01010811.1:87500-90000 GCA_009176605.1 Armadillidium nasatum
CTCATAGGAAGTTCTATGCCTGGAATAGGGCATTGCCCGTGAGTGGTTGGCTTTGTATATTAAAAAGGTATTTGTTAAAGATATTATTATAAAGAGGAAGCGTGAGTGAGAGCAATGCAGGGAAGTTTTTTTAAGTGTTACTAAGGGTGTGGTTTCATGAAGTCCTTTTAGTGATATTTTGAAGTAAAATAGTTGAGAAAAAATACAAGAATCCTTTGCGAACTTTTTACACTATGCAATTCTCTCTCTCTCTCTCTCTCTTTCTCATTTCCTCTCTTCTCTTTCTCTATCTACTTTCTCAATTATTTCTCTCTCTCTCTCTCTCTCTCTCTCTCTCTCTCTCTCTCTCTCTCTCTCTCTCTCTCTCTCTCTCTCTCTTCTCTTTCTCTCTCTCTCTCTCTCTGTCTCTCTCTCTCTCTCTCTCTCTCTCTCTCTCTCTCTCTCTCTCTGTTTTCTCTTTCTTTTTCTTTGTCTCTGTCTCTATCTCTGTCTGTCTGTCTGTCTGTCTGTCTGTCTGTCTCTCTTGTGTTCTAAGTTTCTATATTCCAATGCTTTTAAATACGAAATATATTACCAAAGCTTTTATATAACTTATCAAATTCGTTATTTCAATTTTTTTCTATCTATCTGCCTAATTACCTATATATATATATATATATATATATATATATATATATATATATATATATATATATATATATATATATATATATATATATATATATATATATATATATATATATATATATATATTCTGTTGAAAGAGGGAACATACTGTAATTGTAATTAATGCCAACGCTAAAAGTGTCTTATTTTAATCTTGCCATTAAAAAGGCGAAAAGAAAATTAACTCCCCCCATCCCTTTACCCCTTTGTGTCGTGTGGGGAGAGGCAAATGGGGACATTATGCAGAAGAGCGAGAAAGTAGGGATTGGAAGGAGGTAGAAGTAGGAGAGGGAACAGAAAAAAGTATGGGGAGAAGAAGGAATAAAAAGAAAAATAATCAGAAAGAATAAAAAAAAGAGATAAAAGTAGAGAAATGAGAAGGAATGATCAGAAATGACAAGGAAAGGAGCAGAAGGAATAGAAATGAACAAAAAATGAGAGTGAGAAACAGAGGGAACAGAAAGTATAAAAAAGGAGCAGATGAAATATACAAGAACAGAAAGATATAATGGGAAGCAAAAAAGAGAAAAAAACAACATCTTTTTCACCTTTTTTTCATTAGTTAAGATTATTATTTCAAGATATTTTGAAAAATTTTATTTTTTTGAAAATGAAAAATTTTTTGAAATTTTTTGAAAAATATAAATATATTATTATCTATAATATAATAATATATATATATATATATATATATATATATATATATATATATATATATCTATATATATATATATATATATATATATATATATATATATATATCTATATATATATATATATATATATATATATATATATATATATATATATATATATATATATATATATATATATATATATATATATATATATATATATATATATATATATTTTTATTTTTTTTTTTTTTTTTTTTTTTTTTTTTTTTTTTTTTTTTTTTTTTTTTTTTTTTTTATTTATTTATATATATATATATATATATATATATATATATATATATATATATATATATATATATATATATATATATATATATATATATATATATATATATATATATATTAATTATAAATAACAAATAACCAATGCAATTTCATGATTTAATAAAAATAAGAAAAGAAAAAGGAAATAAAAAAGTCTAAATCTTAGATTTTTTTTTTTTTAAAAGGCTTAGAAACTATTAATAAAAAGAAAAAATGAAAATAAAAGGAAAAAAAGGAAAAGAAAAAATGATAAAAAAAAAAAAATTCTCACCACGAATTTGAGGATAAATTTTTGAAATTAAAAATATATATATATATATATATATATATATATATATATATATATATATATATATATATATATATATATATATATATATATATATATATATATATATATATATATATATATATATATATATATATATATATATATATATATATATATATATATATATATATATATATATATATATATATATATATATATATATATATATATATATATATATATATATATATATATATATATATATATATATATATATATATATATATATATATATATATATATATATATATAGGGATGGAGCGATATCAAAATTTTTACCGATACCGATACCGATACCTAAAAATTCCCCGAAGCCGATACCCGATACCCGATACCTGAAAATATGCCGATACTTGCCGATACTACTACGGATACCACTACCGATACCGATACTTTACTCTTATACAAATTTTTTGCCGATACCGATACTGATACTGAAAAGGCCGATACCGATACCGATACCGATACTTGCCGATACCGATACCGATACCGATACTTACCTCCATCCCTAAAATATATATATATATATATATATATATAT
>SEYY01010811.1:112500-115000 GCA_009176605.1 Armadillidium nasatum
AAAAAAAAAAAAAATAAAAAAATTTTTAGCTTGACACTAACTTCAATGATTGTGTGCTTCGATGCATTGCCCATAATTAATTGAAAAGGGGGGAGGGGTAGAAAGTAAACCTGGAATCAGAATAAACAAATCACAGAAACTTTCCTCAATGGAGGAGGTATGCGACTTACGGACGTAGATCACTCTTCATTCAAAGACCAATTGTATAAAAAGAAGAATGAAAAAAGGTCGACCGATAAAAATTAACTGGAGAGAATGAGCCGTAGTCAAATAACTAAAATAGAAAACCATAGAATCCACCCATCTGCAAAGAGTTGCATGTGTGTGTGTGTGTGGTGAGTAACCTCAGATGAATAAACATGAAGGAGAAGAACGAAATACATCGATTAAATGGTCAGAGAAACCCAGAGGAAGCAGGAACTTTGATACAAGAAGTGGTAGAAAATTTCCAAATTTCAAAATAAAACGTACGAGAGCAGACAATTTCGCGAAATATATATAGTTATATATATATATATATATATATATATATATATATATATATATATATATATATATATATATATATATATATATATATATATATATATATATATATAGTTCCGTATAGTATACGGGACATTCTTATCAGTTTAAAAGAGTATATTTGGCAATTTATGTATGATAATAAAATCTGATTTAATAAACACCTGTTTAGGAGTCTGTTTTACTACGAACAATACTTTCATTCTCTAATCTTAATATAATATATATATATATATATATATATATATATATATATATATATATATATATATATATATATATATATATATATATTAAAAGAAATTATATTTATATTTATATTTATTTATTTATCGAAATATCATTATTATAAAAGATTTATGGCTTCTGGGGAAAAATCTGGTAAATATGTTACCGTAAAAACCCGATTTGATTTAAAACCAGATTTTCCTAGGAAAAACTAGTTTTAACTATCTCTCTTTTTGGTTAGGTTAAGTTATATGAAGATAAGTTAAGTTAGGTTAAATTAAGTTAGGTTAAGTTAGGTTAGGTTAGGTTAGGAGACGTTAAGTTAACTTAGCGTAGGTTAGGTTAGGATAGGTTAGGCTAAGTTAATTCATTAGGTTATCTAGAATTGATTAAATTAGATAGTTAAATACTAGTTTTTCCTAGGAAAATCGAATTTTAACTAAAAGTTAAAGTTATTTTTTTTTTATACTGAGACTTAAGATACCTTTTAAGAGACAGCAGCGCATGATGAGGATACTACTAATCTAAACGTATTATTTATTTTATGCATATAGGATACAAGAGAAAATAATGAATACTTAATTAGTAATTAATAATTAATACTTAATTATTAATTAATAAATAACACTTAATTATTAATTAATAAGTAAGTGTTAATTATCATTTAATCGGATTTTTTAACGTTTGTTTTCACTTTAACAAACATGCTTGTTATATATATATATATATATATATATTATATATATATATATATATATATATATATATATATATCAGGGTTCATGGTTTTAACCAGATGGTTTAAACCAATTGGTTTTTTTGGTTTTAACCAACTGAAAAAAACCATGGTTTTTTTGGTTTAAACCAATTTTTTTATTTTTATTATATATTTATATATATATTATATATATATATATATATATATATATATATATATATATATTATTATATATATATTATATATATAATTATATATATATATATATAGATTATATAGTATATATATATATTATATATATAATATATATATATATAATATAGTCTAGTCGATCGAGCACTCGTCATAGCAAGCGAGAAGTCCCGGGTTCGAGGCCTGGCCGGAGCGGGAAATCTGAGCGGTTTCTCCTTGCGCTTAGCTCCGAATGACTCAGTCATTAAACGAGTACATCAGTGGAGTGCTCTTGCCACTGAGGGATATCTCCGCTCCGAGATAGGCCTGGCCCAGCCAGCGGTATCTCTCCGTGGGCCCTTGAAACCCAAGACTTCCTCGAAAGATCCCACTACAGGACGAAAGTCCTTCCTGTGGGAAGAGATTATATATATATATATATATATATATATATATATATTATATATATATATATATATATATATATATATATATATATATATATATATATATATATCTTTTTTTTATTTCACCTCTGATGGCAAAGGTCAGAGGCCTACTAATGTTCCACCACGGGAACATTCAAATCAAAGGCCGACTGACCTGATGCACAGAAGGCCTAAGTCATAGGAAGTGGGAAAGTAGATGAAGGAAGTACATTTACCAGTAAATACATTAAGAGCCGGAAGTCTCGGGAGTGAGACTGGGAAAGAGAGACGCACCCTTTTCAATGAGGAGGTATGCGACGAGAGTTCAGAAGACAGGTCCTGTAATAGCGATTAGTATAGAGAGCGACGCAACAATTCGACTGGCAGAAAGAGATTGAGAGAATTAGTGGAGCAGGAGAGTTGATAAGGC
>SEYY01010811.1:132500-145000 GCA_009176605.1 Armadillidium nasatum
CACACAATATTCATCATGCATGCATTAAAAATATATATAAAGTCAGTAAAAACTACTAAGTACTCATGAGAAGATATAAATTTATAGTCACACAGTACAAACCATTCAGTACAAATTAATCACTACGAATGGGAGGGAATAAAAATTATAGTCATTATAAATTATTTAGTACAAACCACTCAGTACACAAGTAAGGAAAATAAAAAATAAAGTCACACTAAAAAATTATTCACTAATTATTCAATACACATGGAAAATAAAAATTTATATAAATATAAAGAAAATGTATAAAGTTATTTAAATACAAATTAAATATATATATATATATATATATATATATATATATATATATATATATATATATATATATATATATATATATATATATATATATATATATATATATATATATTTCCAAAGAAATTAAAATGAAGAAAAAGTGATAAATTAGGTATATATAATTTCACTTTAATGCAAAATGTAAATATTAACAGAGGAGTGATTATGAGAATAGTGGAAAAAGAGGGGAGTGAGAGAGAGAGAGAAAGAGAGAGAGTGAGATAGAGAGCGAGAGGGAGAAAAGGGAAAGATAGTGAGAAGAAAGAGAGAGTGAGATAAAGAGAGATAAAGGAAGAGAGATAAAGAAAGAAAGAGGGAGATAGAAAGAAAGAGAGAGAAAGATAAATAGATAAATAAAAAGATGGATATAAAGGTAGATAAAGAAAGAGAGATAGATAGATAGATAGAGAGAGAGAGAGAGAGAGAGAGAGAGAGAGAGAGAGAAAGAAAGAGAGAGAGAGAGAGAGAGAGAGATGTCAGATATGAAACGTTCGTCACTTTTTCCTTTCATTAATTTTTAAAAAATATATTTCAACAATTGCACAAAGTGAGCGAGTTTATTATTTTATGCAATGTTTTATTTATTTATGAAAATAAATACATCATTTAATTTATTTATTTATTATTTTATGCGATTATTTTTTTATTTGTTTGTGAAAAATAAATACACCAGTTAATTTATTTATTTATTTACTCATTATTTTATGTGATTTTTTATTCATTTATAAAAAAATACACTAGTTTATTTATTTCTTTAAATAACTAATGTTATTTAATAATAAAGCATTTATATATATAATATATATATATATATATATATATATATATATATATATTATATATAATAATATATATATATATATATATATATTATATATATATATATAAAAGAGACAAAAAGATGAACAGAAGGACAGACAGGGAGAAAAGAACAGGTAAACAGAAAGAAATTCAGACAGAAGGACAAACAGAGAGAAAAGAATAATGAGAGAAAGATAAAAAGGACAGAAAGACAGGCAAAGAGAAAAACAGATACAGACAGAAAGTCAGGTAGCAGAACAAACAGAAAGAAAAGAACAATGAGGAATAGACAAAAAGAAGGACAGACAGAATAAAAACAGAAAACAGACAGAAAGACAAACAATAAGAAGCAGACAAAAAAAGGACAGACAGAGAGAAAAGAACAGAGAAACAGACATAAGGAGAAATAGAGAAAAAAGAACAGTGAAAGAGACAAAAAGACAGACATAACAGAGAGAAAAGAACAGAGAAACAGAAAGAAAGACAGACAGAAAGACAAACAGAAGGACAGACATAGAAAGGGAGAATAAAATTAATTTAAAAATATTTTTTTTCTAATTTATAATATTTAATTAATTCTAAATGTATTATTTTGCTAAATAAATAAAAATAAAATTTATTAACTTAATTTAATTAAATTTAAGTGATAAATATCTTAAATTTAATTAATAAAATGAAATAATTCATTTGTAAAAATTAAATAAAAAAAAAAAATTTTTTTTTTTATTTTTTTAATTAAAATTAATTTAAATGCAAAATTTGAAAAATTACATATATATATATATATATATATATATATATATATATATATATATATATATATATATATATATATATATATATATATATATATATATATATATATATATATATATATATATATATATATATATATATATAGATATATATATATATATTATATATATAGTAGATAGATAGATAGATAGATAGATAGATAAATAGATAGATAGATAGAAAGAGAGAGAAAGAAAGAAAGAAAGAAAAATAGATAAATAGATAGATAGATTAACGTATAGATATATAAATTTATAGATAGATAGATAGATAGATAGATAGATAGATAGATAGATAGATAGATAGATAGATAGATTAGATAGATTAGATAGATTAGATAGATAGATAGATAGATAGATAGATAGATAGATAGATAGATAGATGTATTTATGTTAGTACCACTCATGGGCAGAGCTCTTTTCAAGGTGTGGCATAATAAAAATATTAAAGGGAACCCACATAAATTGAAGTCTCTTGCACTTCTCAAAGATGAGAGAAGACGAAGGCTTTAAAGAGAGGAAGATTAAATACAGCAGGAAAAACAGAAGACAGTGGGGAGTTCTACAGAACAGATGTGGCTGGAAAGAAAGGCACCACAACGAGCAAGCCTTAAGTTTTCAACACACATATATTGCTCATAAGCAAGTATGGCATCTCTTGTGCAGTGATGGCGGCGAAATGGATTTGGAATGCGATAGGTCAACTTCCTCGAGCACCTGCTGTTGAGTATTTATATAAAAGAGATAGTGAACCAGGTTCACTGTCCAGAAAAAGAGGGTCAAGAGAGTTCGAAAGCAGGGGACAGTTTTTTTTTTTTATAGTTTTTTATCCATAGACTCAACCTTATCCAAAAGAAAGGTGGAACCCGAACCACCCCAAATGTGAGAACAGTATTTCATACAAGGGAGAATAAGACCCCTGTATAAGTGGGGTAACCTCTCAGAAGAAAAAAATTCTCTCAACCTTTACAGAACCCCCAACTTCTTTGAACCCACCTTACCAACCGTTGTGATATGAGGTTTCCGAGATAATTTGTTTCTGATGTTAAGACCAAGAATGTTTATGTTGTTCACAGGTGTGATAACAGAGCCGTCGAAGAAGAGAGGAAAGTTTGGAGGTGTTTTAAAGAAAGAAAGATATGAAGAAGTTAAGTTTTAAGTTGAATTTCACAAAACAGAGATGACCCCTTTCATATTGGCAAGATTAGAATCGGAAAGCTGAAGACGAGAATCTCTAAAAGTATAAGTGGAGCAGATTTGAAATGAGTAGAAGAATGAAGAGTTGGATCAGCGACGTAAGAATGAACAGATTTAGAAGTAGAGCTAAGAAGGCCATTGATGAAAAGAAGAAAATAGAGTAGGGGATAAAACATCACCCTGAGGAACACCACATTTAATAGGAAAAGAAGAGGAAGCCGCTCTATCAACAAAAGATGACCAGGAACGATTTGAGGTGAATCTTGAAAAGAGTTAGGAAAAAGAAGGAGGAAACCCAAAGGAGGGGAGCTTATATGACATATCGAAAGCCTTGGAAATGTCAAGGGCAACCACACACAACTCCCTATATATATATATATATATATATTATATATATATATATATATATATATATATATATATATATATATATATATATATATATATATATATATATATATATATATATATATATATATATATATATATATATATATATATATATATATATATATATATATATATATATATATATATATATATATATATATATATATATATATATATAATATATATATATATATATATATATATATATATATATATATATATATATATATATATATATATATATATATATATATATATATATATATATATATATATATATATATATATATATATATATATATATATATATATATATATATATATATATATATATATATATATATATATATATATATATATATATATTATATATATATATATATATATATATATATATATAATAATATCGATGCTACACATTCTAGTTAAGTTTCATTATAATTGAGTTATTAATTTTAGTTTCTATTAAATTTATATAATTATTATTAATTATAGTAAATGGCTTAAGTCTAAAAGGAGAAACTTCAATGTTAATCCCTTATAATGTTAAATATGAGAGAGATATAAGTAACAGATACAGCCCCTAAGAACGTAAGCTGAGGAAAGAAAGAGGCGGTGAAATATTTCACGTCGTATTCTCCGACTTAACTATACCCAGATGGCGCTGCGATAGTTATTTAGTTAAAGGTATTAAATCGTTTTTATATTATATTTATATATAGTTTAATTCTTAATTATATTTAAGGAAATGTTATATTTTAATTTTTACAAAACGGTGTTTCGCTAAATATATATATATATATATATATATATATATATATATATATATATATATATATATATATATATATATATATATATATATATATATATATATATATATATATATATATATATATATGGTCAGACTTCGGTTTAAACCAGGTACATATTTCAAAACTACTGAACGTACGTAAAAAAGGATTATATTTTTTAGAATCCTTGTCGAATTTCAGGTAGGAAAAGTATAAAATGTTTTGCAAATAAATAAAAAAAAAACATGATTATGTACGATAAGCGCTGAACTAATCAACCTAATACGACTTTATGTAACCTGAACTACCGAAAATGGCCACCGTATACAGGCCTAACCGATGTATTACACCATATATATATATATATATATATATATATATATATATATATATATATATATATATATATATATATATATATATATATATATATATATTTAACATCGTTTACAATTTTGTTAGTCATTAGCGAAATTTTAGTTATTCAAATTTCGGCAAAATTTAAGAAAAAAAAGTGACGTTGCCAGACGTAAGATTCTATCGAGACTTAATAAAAAGTAAACTTTACTTATATAAACTTTATTATTATAAGAATTTTTTTTTTTATTTCCCAATGTCTCCTACCTGAAATTCGACAAGGATTCCAAAAATATAATCCTTTTTTACGTACCTTCAGTAGTTTTTCAAATATGTACCTGGTTTAAACCGAAGTCTGGCCTATATATATATATATATATATATATATATATATATATATATATATATATATATATATATATATATATATATATATATAATATATATATATATATATATATATATATATATTATATAAACATTTGCATACAAATAGTCACTTACCATTTTAAAATATTTTACGCTTATTGAAAATAACAAATAAAACAGAAATAAAATTGAATGATTGAATTGAATAATATATATATATATATATATATATATATATATATATATATATATATATATATATATATATATATATATATATATATATATATATATATATATATATATATATATATACGCATATTACTGAATATATGAATTATAAACAAATGCAAAAAGAAGAATATAAATTAAGGTAGGAAATATCTAATTCAAGAATTGTAATTGAAAACCTTTGTTTCATAGGAAAGTTCATTAATTTCCATCTAAAAGGAGAGATAAAAATTAGGTCTTATGATTCTGACTTGTATGACGTAGTCTTTTGTTGAAGCAAAATTGAAAATTTGTTTTTTTTTTTTTTCACTCTTGCTTACGGAATACGATTTCTCTATGCTAGGAAGAAATATAATTATTTTGAGTTGAGAGATAAAGTTTGGAAATGTTTCATGTGTATGTACAGGGTTGAGTCAATTGGATATCAGGGTGACTTAATTGGATACAGGGTGAGTCAATTGGATACAGAGGTGAGTCAGTTGGAGAGGTAGGTAAATATTTTGAAAGATGATAGTGAGGGTTATTGAAAAAAGAAAGTTCGTATGAGCATTGTCATATATTATATATATGTTTCATGTGTATGTACAGGGTGATTCAATTGGATACAGGGTGAGTCAATAGGATACAAGGTGAATCAGTTGGAGAGGTAGGTAAATATTTTGAAAGATTTTGGTGTTAGTTATTTAAAATAAACTTTGTATGAACATTGTCATTATTATTATTAGTTTTTGAGAAACATGCTCGAGGAGAGAAATTTTCAAGGAGTTTTCTTATTAGGATTTGCACAAGGGTTCGATTCTGCTCCACCAAGCTGTTACTTTTCCCTTATTTGGCGAATTATTTTACTGTTAGACTTACTTAGCAGTAGAGTGTCATAGAGATAGCGGTGTGTTTTTGAAGTATAATAATAATGGAAGTTGTTATGCAAGTGACGATGATGATGTTGCGAAAATATCACCTGCAAATTTCATAATAATTAAAACTTCCAATTAGAAATTTATTGGTATCATTTATCCAGTTTGTATGTCTGTTTTCCTAGCTTAATTAATTTTCCTATATTCTTCGTTTATTTAAATTAAAAATAGAGCAATATTTACTTCGTTCCCATTTTTACTTAAATCGTCCATGTAATTTCAATGTTCACCACAGAAAATAACTTCCTTCTGATTCTTAAAATACAGCTGGGGAATTCGCTTCTCCCACTTTTCAATCCAAAATAACATCCAGAGGAAGTGAGTCCTTCCCGAACGGGGCGCTCCGGTCCATCGGGCGAAAGCAATGTCGAGTTTTCTGAGGACTCTGGCAACGGTTGAGAGTAGAAGTCTCTACAAAGCCCTAGTCCCCCTCCTCTTGAGAAAACCACTTCAGGAATAACTCCGCTCTCTCAGCTTCCTTTAGCGGCCCTCCCAAAGGCGGGATTGCATCTCTCTATCAGTGTAAATGATCGTTTGCTCCTATTCTTTTAAACTCTTTAGAACTCTGGGTTTCTCAGATGCCTCCTTATATCTGTATCCCCTTCATTCTATTCAAGTCTTCCGTAGAATAACTATATATATATATATATATATATATATATAATATATATATATATATATATATATATATATATATATATATATATATATATATATATATATATATATATATATATATATATATATATATATATATATATATATATATATATATATATACATACAGAGAGAGAGTTTTTATAAACCACTGTCTTCATTATATTCAGCTTCGCAACAACAAAAATAAATTTTTAAATATCATCTGGGTTCCATTCAACAAATTAAAAAAAATCCTTATACTAACCCCCCCACCAAAAAAAAAAAAAAATAAAAGTAACTTAAAACTATAATAAAAAGCATAAAAACCGATTTACAACACAGATAGCCAAGAATTTATTGCATAAGTGTCAAAACTATTAAAACTTTCTCTTAATATAAAAAAAAGAGCTAAAAATTCGCTAAAAATAGTTAAAATATTATGTAGTTATTATATTAATAGCAGTTTTTTTAACAATATTCTTTGCTAAAATATTTGAACTTTATTTTAATTATTAATTTGAATTATATTTTTCACACTTTAAAAAAGGAATTTTCCAATATATATATATATATATATATATATATATATATATATATATATATATATATATATATATATATATATATATATATATATATATATATATATATATATATATATATATATATATATATATATATATATATATATATATATATATATATATATATATATATATATATATATATAATATATATATATATATATATATATATATATATATATATATATATATATATATATATATATATATATATATATATATATATATATATATATATATATATATATATGTGTGTGTGTGTATGTGTGTGTGTGTGTGTATGTGTGTGTGTTTATGTGTATTTCCCTTTAATTTCTAATGCATTTGTAATTTTTATTTTGGTTTCCTCACTGAACACCCATCTCTCCTCCACTAATTTCAGTTTTTATGAATCTCTTTAGCAAAACCCTTCCATATATTCATTTAAGGTCTTAAATTTCCGTTATCTTCCAAAAACGGATCCTGTTCGTTTGGTTAGAACGACGTTGTAGGTTCTTGCTTTTTTGATTTATCTAAGAATCTTCAAAATCTTCATAATCTTCAAATCTTCAAAATCTTCAAAATCTTCAAAATCTTCAAAATCTTCATCAAAATCTTCAAAATCTTCAAAATCTTCAAAATCTTCAAAATCTTCAAAATCTTCAAAATCTTCAAAATCTTCAAAATCTTCAGAATCTTCAAAATCTTCAGAATCTTCAGAATCTTCAAAATCTTCAAAATCTTCAGAATCTTCAAAATCTTCAAATCTTCATCTTCAATCTTCAAAATCTTCAAATCTTCAAAAAATCTTCAATCTTCAAAATCTTCAAAATCTTCAAAATCTTCAAAATCTTCAGAATCTTCAAAATCTTCAGAATCTTCAGAATCTTCAAAAACTTCAAAATCTTCAGAATCTTCAGAATCTTCAGAATCTTCAAAATCTTCAAAATCTTCAAAATCTTCAAAATCAAAATCTTCAAAATCTTCAAATCTTCAAATCTTCAGAATTCAGAATCTTCAGAATCTTCTAAATATTATTATCATCATCTGTTCTCTTTATTTATGACTTTACCTCTCAGACTATCAAAAATTATTCAACTTTTAAAACTTCAAACGAGGGCTTATTCTCGTGTCTTGTCTCTAAAATCTTCATTCAAGGTGATGTCAATATTCACCCCATGCATTGAAATAATTGAAGATTCAGGTGGTATACTGACCCACAGTAAATCCAAATAATAATAAATAATAATAATAATAATAATAATAATAATAATAATAAAATAGTATTATTAATTCAAAAATGTAGTATTTCTAAGGGTTCTGCTCAGTATTGATAATGGTATTTCTCAGGATTTAATAGATTTAATCCAATTCACTTCACCAGCCATAAGTAATGTGACAATGTCTCCTCCTTTTATAACTAAGCATTAAATGTAGATAGCTTATGCTAGGAGATTTGCCCTTAAAGTTATGAATAGTTACCATAGTACCACAAAAAGATTCGTGTTCTCCGAAGTCTCACACACGAAGATTCTTAGTCTCATTAGTCCCACAGGAAGATTTGAAATCTCATTAGTTCCACAGGAAGATTCTTAGTCCCATTAATACAACGTGAAGATTCTTTGTCACATTAGTTCCCACACGAGGATTCGTGAAATTTCATTAGTCCAACACGAAGATTCATGTCCTCATTAGTCCCACACGAATCTTAGTGGTTTCATTAGTCCCACACGAAGATTCATGGTCTTTCACAGAAGAATATAAATACTTTATATCCTATTGTGTCTATTGTTAATGCGTATCTCACAATTTCTAGTATTATTATATATATATATATATATATATATATATATATATATATATATATATATATATATATATATATATATATATATATATATATATATATATATATATATATATATATATATATATATATATATATATATATATATATATAATATATATATATATATATATATATATATATATATATATATATATATATATATATATATATATATATATATATATATATATATATATATATATATATATATATATATATATATATATATATATATATATATATATATATATATATATATATATATATATATATATATATATATATATATATATATATATATATATATATATATATATATATATATATATATATATACGAGCTGAACCCTACATTGACTTTACTTCCAGCTTGCTTCATACTAGAGCTTGTACACAAAATAGGCATCAATTATCCCACAATGCATTTGTGACGAATATATTTGATACAGTTTCATGAGAGAGCTCGGTAACCTTTCATTATAAGTAGACATTGGTACCTTCTTCCCTTTTACAGTCTCTCCTGCAGGAGCTTCCCTCCTTCCATATCCAGAAAGATAAACCAGAATATATCATACTCAAAATTATATCTCTAGTAATGTTTAACTTTAAGCACATATAGTAATGTTCAAGTACATTAAAGTACATTAATATTTATTTATGTATTTATTTTGAAATACTTTTGAACTATTTAATAAGTTCCTCTTATCGTAAGTTAAATTACTTTCATTATGTTTTTTTTTCTTTTTTATTAGAAAGTTGCTACTATGGTCATTATCTTTTATTAAGTATGGCAAATATTTTAAACTTTCTAATAGAGATTGAAAAAAGAATTAATATATCCCAATTCAGAAGTATTTCCACATACCACACAAAAACATTTGATGTTTATTAATTCCAATAGTCTTATTGTAATTTTTTATTTATGTTTTATTTATTTATTTATGCATTTATTTATTTTTTTTTTGTGGAAAAATCATCCTAAATTGAAAGATTAGAAAAAGGGTGTCATTGATGGAGTATAGAGGCATCTTATTCAACACATTTTTGATACCTTATTGTAGCGTTAATATGGGTTCATGTCATTATAGGGATAAAAAAAAACTAATCTTTAATAAGTGCAATACAAGTATTAAAAAAAAAAAAAAAAAAAAAAAATCCGAAAATGTCGCTAATGACTTATTTTTAGTATCTTTATTTAACAAAACTTTCGAAAACTTCTGCCCAGCAGTGAGTATACTTCACTGAAATGCAAATATACAGTTGAAATACTGTATAAAATGTAGAAATACTGTATAAAATGTGGAAACACTTTATAAAATGTAGAAATACTGCATATACAATGTAGAAATTCTTTATAAAATGTAGAAATACTGTATGAAATGTAGAAATACTGTATTAAATGTAGAAATTTTGTATTCAATGTAGATATGCTGTATAAAATGTAGAAAAACTGTATGAAAAGTCGAAATACTGTATGAAATGTAGAAATACTGTATGAAATGTTGAAAAACTGTATAAAATGTAGAAATATGTATAAAATGTTGAAATACTGTATAAAACACAAAAGTAGAAATAGTGTATAAAATGTTGAAATACTGTATAAAATATAAAAGTAAAAATATTGTATGAAATGTAGAAATACTATATAAAATGTATAAATACTGTATAAAATGTAGAAATATTATATGGAATGTAGAAATACTGTATAAAATGTAGAAATACTGTATAAAATGTAGAAATACTGAATAAAATTAGAGAAGGCAGAAAAATGTACATTATTCTGGTCTGAATTTGAAATTTCAATCGAGAAGTTTAAAAACTTCGCCTTTCAAAAGCATTTCAAATGCCTTTAAATCTTTTTTTCTCCTTTTTATTAACGGTCAAAACGCCAATGGGATTTGCCCTTCCACCAACAGGAAAACTTCAAAGAAAAAAAAAATTCCATTCAAAGAATCACGCCATTGACGCCCACACCACAAGTATTATTCGCTATTACCGCACTTTAAATAGAGAAGCATCGAATGAATAAATGAAACACTAATTATTACATTAAAAAATTAATTTTTTATTCAGAATTTTCGAAAAAACAATAATAATAATAAAAATAATAATAATAATAATAATAATAATAATAATATTTAATAATGTTTATTAACATTAATAACAGCAATGCTAATATTTATAGTACTAACTAGTAAATAAATATTATAATTAAGAGTAACAATAATATTTAATATCAAAATAGAAATGATTCTTATTTGGCCTTTTAATTAATAAATGTTTAAAACTTTTTAATTCTTTTTCCAGCTTGTAAGTATAATAGAAATTAGCATTAATAATAATAATAATAATAATAATAATAATAATAATAATAATAAAAATAATAATAATAATAATGAAATTAATGAATCTAATAATAATAAACATAAAAGTAAAAAGTGTAATAATAATAATAATAATAATAATAATAATAATAATAATAATAATAATAATAATAATAATAATAATAATAATAATAATAATAATAATAATAATAATAATAATAATAATAATAATAATAAAATAATAATAATAATAATAATAATGACAATAATAATAATGTATTATTACAGATAATTTCGAAATTTAGATTTCAATATTAATAATAATAATAATGATAAAAACCATTATAAAATGATAATACTATTAGTTATTGAATTAATATAACAATAATAATAATACTAATAATAACAATAAAAATAATAATATTAATAGTGAAAATAATGAAAATTAAATAATATTAAAATAATAATAATAATAATAATGACAAAAATCATAATATTAATAACACCAAAAATAATAATAATAACACTTATAAAAATAATAATAATAATAATAATATTAATAATAATAATAATAATAATAATAATAATAATAATAAAAATAATTTTATAATACTAATGTAATAATAATAATAATAATAATAATAATAATAATAATAATAATAATAATAATAATAATAATAACAGACAGATATATAACATTTAAATACACATAGAGATTGGTTAACATTTAAATGTTTTTCTTTCTATTTTACATTTAAAGACAAATTACAAAAAATAATAATGATCTTTCAGAGAAGGTTAATTAAATAATAATTAAATAATAATAACAAAAATGATAAAAATAATAATAACAATAATAATAGTAACAATAACAATAATGATATGAAAATAAAACTAAAAAATGCTTAAAATAAAAATAATAATATTATTAATAATAATA
>SEYY01010811.1:175000-177500 GCA_009176605.1 Armadillidium nasatum
TATATATATATATATATATATATATATATATATATATATATATATATATATATATATATATATATATATATATATATATATATATATATATATATATATATATATATATATATATATATATATATATATATATATATATATATATATATATATATATATATATATATATATATATATATATATATATATATATATATATATATATATATATATATATATATATATATATATATATATTATATATATATATATATATATATATATATATATATATATGTATATATATAGTACTATCAAAATAAAAGCTTCAAATTAGTAAATACGTAGAATATTCATGAATTTTAAATTAGTTAAAAGATAGAAAATAAAAGATCTTCATATTAGTAAATGCGGAAAATATACAAGAATTAGTACTTCAAATTAATAGATAGGTAGAATATTCATGAATTATTACTTCAAAATTAGAACTTCAAATTAGTAAAAATCCAAAATATTCATGAAATTAGTACTTCAAAATTAAATTTCAAATTAGTAAATATGTAAAATATTCATGAATTAGTACTTCAAATCATAACTCCAAATTAGTAAAAACGAAAATATTCATGAATTTTAAGTTAGTAAAACAAGTAGAAAATACAAGAATTTTAAATTAGTAAATACGCAGAAAATACAAGAAACACAGAATTAGTGAAACAGAAAATAAAAGAAATTTAAATTAGTAAAACGTAAAATACACAAGAACTTTAAATTAGTGAAACAATTTAAATCGGTAAAAGACGTAAAAAAAAATACAAAGACCTTAAATCTGTAAAACACGAAATAAACACTAAAATCTTTTGTCATGTAAAAAAAACATTAAAATACTAATATAAGGCACTAAGTAATAGTGTTTAATGTTAATTAAAAATAAACACTAAGACCTTAAATAAATAAAAAAATACTAAACACTAATGTTACCACTAAACAAGTGTTTAATATTAATATGGAATTAAATTATCTTTAGTTACTAAAAAAAAAAAAATGAATACTGGAATTAGTATTAACAGTAGTGTTTAATACTAATACAGAAATTTTAGGACCATAAATAAGTAAAGAAGATAAAACACTAATATTAGCTTTAAACATTAGTATTTAAGTTAATACGGAAATAAACTCTCATACCTTAAATTAGTAAAATATAATAAACACAAGAATTAGTATTAAACACTAATATTTAACACTAATGGAAAAATTTAATCCAAAGCCTTAAATTAATAAAATAAATTAAATACTAAAATTAGTATTAAATGGTAGCGTTTAATACTAAACTCTAAAACCTTATATTACTAAAATAACATTAAGCATTAGTGCTTAAGGCTAATAATGAAATAGACTCAAAGAATTTAAATTACTAAAATATTAAACACTAATATTATTGTTAAACAGTAATATTTAATAACAATGCAGAAATAAATTTTAAAACCTGAAATTACTAAAATAAATCAAACAATAGAATTAGTATTAACCAAAATTATTTAATACTAATAGAGAAATAAATTCTAAAACTTTAAATTACTAAAATAAATTAAACACTAGAATTAGTATTAAACAATAGTGTTTAACACTAATTCTAAAATAAACTCTAATATAATTAGTATTAAACAGTAGTATTTAATACTAATAGAGAAATGAACTCCAAAACCTGAAATTTCTAAAATAAATTAAACACTAAAATTATTATTAAAAAGTAACATTTAATACTAATATAGAAATAAACTCTAAAAACTTTAAATTACTAACATAAATTAAGCACTAGAATTAGTATTAAGCAGTAGTGTTAACACCAATTCTGAAATAAACTCTAATAGAATTATAATTAAGCAGTAGTATTTAATACTAATATAGAAATAAATTCTAAATTTTAAATTGCTAAAAAAAATTAAACACTAGAATTAGAATTCTACAATAGTGCTTAAAACTAATTCTGAAATAAACTCTTATAAAATTAGATTTAAGCAGCAGTATTTAATAATAATATAGAAATAAACTCTAAAACCTTAAAATTTATAAAATAAATTAAACACTAAAATTATTATTAAAAAGTAACATTTAATACTAATATAGAAATAAACTCTAAAACCTTAAAATTTATAAAATAAATTAAACACTAAAATTATTATTAAAAAGTAACATTTAATACTAATATAGAAATAAACTCTAAAACCTTAAAATTTATAAAATAAATTAAACACTAGAATTAGTATTAAACAATAGTGTTTAATACTAATGCGGAAATGAATAATTAGTAATAAAAACAGTTGTACTTACGTAAAAGAATCAAATCTCTTGTCTGTGTTAAGGACATCTGTAAAATGGGAAATCAAAATTAGTTATTTGAAAATTTAATTTCAAAAAATATTGACAAAATCAATTTATTTTAAATTATTATTTCTGTCATTTTTTAAATTATTATTATTATTATTATTATTATTATTATTATTATTATTATTATTATTATTAT